>APFE030798370.1:131932-193418 GCA_000404065.3 Pinus taeda
TCCCATACGTATTTCTCCTTGCGTTTTGGATCACTGTTCAATAAAATCATGGTACACTTAGTGAAGGTTGATGCATTTTTGGTTTGATCAACAGTTTGGGTCATTTGTTTCATTTACACTCTTCTCCATCTCTCTCCATTGCCATCCTTTCTGTTTTGACCTTGCATGCAGCCACGTTTCTTTGCCTTACACCACGTTCTGCCCTTTCCTAAATATCTCCTAATCCTCATGTAGCCTCATTCCTTGACCTTTCACATCCATCACTCCAACACACTCTCTACGCCTGTTTCCCATCTCATCCTTCCATTCCTTAGCCGTCACCAGCCTGTTCCCTATCTCTCACATCCCTTCCTACCCGTCCAACACCTTTCCCTCACCTCAATCCTCCACGGTAGACCATCCTGTAGCAATTCAAAGACATCCTGTGCAATTCAGAGACATCCTGTAGAAAACCCTGAGTTTCCTGTAGAATCCCCTGCAGACATCCTGTAGGAGACCTTTCACGCGGTTGCTGAGCTTCTGCACATGGGAAGCCTCTGTGGATGGATGCCAAGGGTCCATAGGGACCTCACTTAGCCTCCCCAACCTGTCCCACACTTTCCTTCCTTCTCCATCCAATCTGCACAATCAAACCCTAATAAGTAAGCAAAACACAATCACTCCACCTACTTAATGAAAAAGTATAAAAACATGTCCTTGATAATGTCAGTAGTCTAGAATCTAGATTCATGCATTTCCACTTGTTAAATGTAGTAGCAGCATTGGTAGAAGTATTACTCTTCCTCATTGCATTATAGAGGTTAGACTAGTCAAATTAGGGTTTCCTAGGGTTACATGCGTTGAATTACTTTTAGTTCATTTTTGTCAATTAGCTTAGTCTCCTTTGAGCTAGCTTTCGTCCATCATTGATAAAGCTTCTTCTGTGAGCCTATAGAAGTTGGCTTGAGCCCTAACAGATTTGTGCCAGCTGACCAAGTGACAGCTGCGACAAGATCTAGTACTTGTGCATACAGCACCGTCGCTTCCAAGTTTGTACGAACAACCGGGTTGATAAAATGAGAGACAGGAAGCCTCAAGAGTTGTAGCATTATTGCTACAATACTGGAGCTCACCAGCCTGATGTAAGGGTTTGTACGTCGATGGACTTCATCGATTACGATATCCAACAGGACTGCAGAACCGTAGCCTTAACCATCAGACCACCACTCCGCATGTGACCACTTTACCCTTAACTGTGAGCTAGGCAGAAATGATGGCAGAACTGCCAATTTTAATGACATATATTGAATTTAACTGGTAGTAAGCCAAATTTGGAGGAGAAAATTATGGAGAGACTGGCAGAAGTCATAACTAAGGTAATTTTCGAGCAAATAAGTTGAAAAAAGAGGCTAGATAGCCATTTTTGGGCATTCTAAACTCATTGGAATAGTTTTCAGGAGCAAAGGAACACTTCTGGATAAGATTTTTGTAAAGTGAATCCTATGGGTGCCCTGGTCAACCAGAGTGTTGATTCAGTTTATGGAGGAGTTCCAAGATGGATATGGCCTTGCAAGGGTCTTCGAGCCTCCATATTTTTCTGCAGCAACCATTATAGCAGTGTTGTAGCTTTATTTATTCTTTGCTCTATATGTGTATGTAGAAAGAGAATTGTTTAAGTACTTCAAGTGGATGGTAGCATTGTTTATGTTCTTGGAAGTTGGAGTATGGGGTCTTGGTGTAGGATGTATGTGTTTGCTAAAGATTTACATGTTTAATTGTAGGTTAACATGTGTATGGAGTGAGAACTTTTGTAGGAAGTTGTTTCTTTGAAGGAGAAACTAGCCATTCCATTTCAACAACTTATGTACTCTTCTTTTCTTGATATTGAGCATAATGAGACGGGGTCATGCCTTTAGAGTTGATCCAAGGAGATGTAGCCCAGGAGGGGTGAACTCCTTTATCAATGGTTGGTGTATTATTGTTTGATGCATGCTTCTACTTCAGTGTTTTGGTTTATGTTTTAAGTTTTCTTCATGAAACCAACTTAAGTAAAAACACATAAAATTCATGTTTTTACTTGCTATTTTGGAATCAAACCTCAAGCACATTTTTATATTCTGATGAGGGGAATTAGCACAACATTACTAATCTATCCCAATTCAGATTAGGTTGGTATAAGAGCTTTGTTTTGCTTCGTGCAAGGAGGAATTATTTGTTGTTTGCAAGTGAATATTTGAAGCTCATTGGGGTGAATGTTTTGGAAAGGAGAGCAAGATTGTTACAATCTCTACCACCAAGTTCTACCTCAAATTGTAATAGAAGCTTCAAGAAAAGCATGTCCCAAGGAGGAGAGCCTACAAGAATGTCAGAGGATGTGAAGGATTTTAGAAAGGCTTTCTTAGACATGGCAGAAATGGTGAAAGTCCTCTATGAAGAGAGGAATACCAAATTGCAAGGTGAATTATCTAGACCTCCAAAAGGAGAATGTTCTCCAAGGGAATAAGGTAACAAGAATGGTGATAAACCACCATCTTCTCCACAATCTTCATGTTTTTCTACAACTATTATGCAAGATTTTAGAGTAGAAAGTCATTTCGAGAAGGTAGATGGACAAGTCTGTACCTTTTGCCCACATGATGTGGAAGATGAGGTTCTATCAGCACCTTGTTATCATTCAAAACTTTTCCTTAGATGTTTTGGAAGAAGGGAAGGCTTCGAGGTAACCACAAACCAACTTTTAAGCATAGGCTCTAGCCAACCTATGGCTCAGAGAGGGCTCTCTCTATATAATTTAGCTATGTTTACTTATATATTAGGCTAGTTCTAGAGTTCAGGGGGGTTTTTTATTTGTATGAAGATTTGGTGGTGGAATCCTTAAAACAAGCATATAGGTTGATGCCTTTAGGCCATTCGGTAATGGAGTCAAAGAAAGGGCAGCAAAGCTGGAGTTAACTCACTAAAGGGAATGTTCAAGGGGCAAGATAGCAGAGTGAAGTACAAATCCTTGGACTAAATGGTGAAATGATTCTTAACGAAGGTGAGAGGGCAATCAAGAATCCTCAGGCCGAGGCTAAGATTGGGGAACAACAATGAATCATGAATAAAGGACAATTAAGAATCCTTTACTATAGACAATTAAGCAAATTCTAAAATAATATTCAAGATAAAACATTCAGACTTTTGAAACATTTAAGATTATGAAACAACTTTAAGAGAGATAAAACAACACAAGAAAATTACACATTTGTACTCCACTTTACACATGAATCCCTTGAAATATCCGATCTTTATTCATCTCTCCAGCATGCTGGCCTAGTCAGTGATACAAAAGCTTTACAGTCTTTGAACAAAATTCTATTGAAAGTATAAGAATCCACCCTACATACTTCGATTTATGAAGTACTTATAGAAAATGTTTTTACAAAATATCACCAAACTAACTTGGGAATTAATCTAGGAAATTCAAAATATCTTCTCGCAGGAAGATAGAGACAGCTACTGAATTGTTTTCTTGATGTCCCTTTTATTGTGATTTAGCTGGAAGTTTATAGTAGTTATGCTCTGTGTTGGCCAAAGATTGTTGTCTTTTATACTCATACTCTTTGACACGGATACTCTTTGACCCTGTAACCTTTGACTCTGATGCCCTTTTACCTTATTGACTGTGTGTTTGACCTCTAATTGTGTTCTGCTATAGTAAGTCTGTCAATTTTTCCCATTCTTGATCTGTTGTTAACCGTATACTTAGCATTCTCTAGTAAGTTTCATCTGCCTCAATGTATTTGGAAAATGAAGGCTTATTTACAAACAGATGTTTTACCTCATGTTAGAGATAAAATAGATTTTCAAAAGCACTATACAGTACCTTTCATGTTGGTACTCCTGAAACCTGTGAAGTAGCCAGTTATTGTCTTGCTACATCCTTGAGTTTGTCATTGTAATCTCCTTGTTCCATAAGTTTATCATGAATTACTAAGGGATTAGGTAATCCCTTTTCTTTTAGCTTATCAAACTTAGCCATGACCCTGTGAACGACAACATGCATTTCCTTGCTCTTTTCCTCTAACTTATGCATAAGGTCCCTCTTGGTGAGGACTTTCTTTACCTCCAAAATAGTAGTAGTCCTATCTTCAATTTACAGTTCCTGTAGTTGGTACTTGTTCTTTGAATTTAAGAACTGGATGAGCCTGGTAGCATCTCTAGGCCTGTTGCCTAATTCTATCTTCACTTTCTCGATAGCCTCTGTTATTAATCTTATGAGATCAATCTGCTCGAATATGACCTGTATGGATGGCCAAATATCATTGACAGAGTCAATGATATTGGCCCACAGTTTTTCCTTGGCTTCTCCAAGTGGCTCCTTTAGTGTCAAGTCTCTTTCCATTAACTTGAGCTTTTCCTTTATCCTTGTATCCTTTTGTTCCTCCTCTTTCTACATAATCTTAGAAAGCTTATAGTTTGTTTCTAAGCTTTCCACCTGTTCCTTTAGCTTGTTTATCTCATTTATCCAAATAGACATTTCTTCCATGGCATGAACAAGCTTGGCTGCTTCATCTGTTGTTGTACCTGCTGCTAATGTAGATGTTGCAGTGGTGATGGGAAAGGTAGTGACTATAGGAGTTTTTGGATCCAATGTGGTTGCCAATGTAGATTGTATTGTAGTAGTCACTGTAGGGATTACAGTTGAAGGTGTGGTCCCTACTTCACCTTGCTTCAATTGGATTAAAGCATCCAATTCCTTCTCCGTGTTCGTCAACTGATCATTCAGCTTGAGGAATAAATCCATTAAGTCCTCGTGCTGAGTTTGAGACTGTAACACCTCTTGTGTTTTTGGATGATGCAAGGAGGGTACCTTTAGTTTCTTCTTCAGTGAATCAATGTCCTTGTTCTTCTATTTTATTAACTCTTCTGTTGCTTTGATATCTTTGGGATCATGTCCCATCTCTATGATCAAGTCTTCCAAAGACTTGTTTATGTTATCCTTGGTTTGTGATGAAGCCTATTCAAGTTGATACTTAGCTGAGATGTTGTTTAGGGAACTTTGCAGTTGATGAAGAGCTACTGACTTCCTTGTCAGGGTGGAGTAGATCATTTCTCCAACCCGCTTGTGAAACTCTATTTGGTCCATAGGGTGAATATCCCTAGCCAACACCTCAAAATCAACTTTCTTATAGTTAGTGGGTGCCCTTGGTTGCTGCACAGTTAGTTGAATGAAGGACACTTGCATCTTCCCCTCTTTGATGTCAAAGGCTGACATCAATCTACTATGACCTGGAGTGGAAAGTTTGAAAAGTTGAGCATATGTCTCAGCTTTCAACCTTTCATTCCTCATTTTTATCTCTTTGAATCTGTCTTTGATACTTTTATCTTGGTCTGTTGGCTTGCTGGAGGACGAGACCTCTACACTCATATGTCTCTGTATCATCTAGGTTCCTGAGGATGATGGGGTTTGTGTTTCCTCTGAAGGAACAATACCTTTACTCCTTTTTGGCTCAGAATCAGTTATTTCAACTGAGCCATCAGTGTCTTCCTGCTTTGACACAGGATTGAGTCTAGGCCTTTTGCTTTGGCCTCTTTCATATTGAACATTGAAGGCTTGTGTCCCTGAACTTGATCCTTCCTCCCTGCCCCTTTTGGGATTTTTCTCCTCATTCAAAAGAGTCTGCATGATAGGGGAGTGCTCATTGTCCCTTCTTGAGGTGGTATCTGCAGAAATGATTTTTCATCAAGTTGCTTTTCTAGATCTAATAATGTGTTTTCCCCAGCAACTTCAGTATTGTCCTTGTCCTCTAAAGTGTTTTCCAACCATTGCAATTGGTTGGCATACTTTTCTATCTCAGGATGCGGTGATGGATGTAGGGAGCATCTTGTTTTTCTACCTTCTTTTGCGAATGAAATTCAAGGGATCATATCTCCATATGAAGCTTTGTTTTAATTTTAATCTCTGAAGGATCAAGTCTGCCTCTTTTCCAGCTTCTCTGCTATTACAAATAAAAGGACCCAATTGGTCTTTGATCTTGAGTTGGGCTTTCTTTTTGGCTGAGAGAAAGTTTACCTCATCTGAATTTATTATCTGCCTGTAGTACTCCACGGAAAATAACCTCATTGGGAGGTATTTAGGTAGTTTGTATGGGGCAAGTTGGCACCCATAAATCCTAATTTCAATGTGGTTTTGGTACAAGTACCAATCTCCCACTTGATGATTGATGTTTAGATGAAGGACTCTCCTGATCTTAGAATTGATTCTTGGTGGAGGGGTTACACTGAGCATGGTCATCACAGGATGGACAAAGGAATCTATGAATTCATTGTATGAATAGGGGGAGGAATATTGATGAGTCAATGGGGTCCAGAAGATGACTGATCTTGGTTGGCCCTTGGTGTCCAACTTTTGCAAGGTAAGTGGGAATTTATCTACTTGGAAGTAGATGAACATGTGGTATAGTATTGAGGAGTACTTGAAGACTCTCTCAGTGGGTAATCTCATAAGTTGTTCATGCATCTTATTTGCAATGAACTGGGCATAGTCATAGATTACTGCTGAAGGCTTACCCAGGCTAAATATGGACATGAAAGCAAGGACTGTTTCATCCACCTGTTCATCAGTGGTATAGCCCAAGATAGAAGAAATCATGGTGATGATATGTTTACCCCTTTCAGAAAAGATGGCAAAGATGTATGGCGGGATATCAGTGGGCATATGTGCTTCTTCCAAAATGAAAGTTTGAAGAATTTCAGTGAGTCTAGTAAGGCCCAAGGTGGGGTATTTTTCCAGCAAGTCTCCAACAACTAGTGGGGTCAGTTTCTAGCCTGGTTGCAGTTGCAGCATCTGGTTGATAGACTCGGCATTGATTTTGAAAAGGATTCCCTCATGAGGAGACATAATAGCCCCGGTGCTAGGAATCTATTGAATTATGCATTAGTGAATGATCTCAAGAAAACAATGGACTTGTGGGAAAACCGGTGAGCACCAGTATTGTAGTAACAATGTTGCAACTCCCGGGCTTCCTACTTTACTTTTATCAACCCGGTAGTTGGTAACAAACTTGGAAGCAACGGTGTTGTATGCACAAGTACTAGTTCTTACTGCAGGCTGTTACTTGGTCAGCTGATGCAAGATCACTAGGAGTTCAATCCAACTTCTATGGATTCCAGAAGAAGATCTATATGTGATGAAAGAAATGAAAGCTTACTCTACAGAGGCTACTCTACTTGCAGAAAGGAGAAGAAGACTGAAATGTAAGGTAAACCTAACAAACCCTAATTAACCAATGAATCTTACTTTTGCAGAAAGAGAGATAAAAACTATGAAATGAATGCCATTACTTAATCTATGAAGTAAACAACATCTACTCAAGCTATTTCTAGAAGGAAATGAGAAAAAAACATCTTTTTTTTATTTTTATGTATTTTTAGGTGAAATTGTCTTGCATGTAATTTATTTGTTTGTGACTATGACAGTGATTAGGTGGAAATGGAGGATGAATTTGGAGTTTGCAGAGGTGCAGGAAGGTGTGGATGGGTCCTAGGAGGTCCCAAGTGGCCTTCTGGAGGCTTTTCATGCAATCAGACTTCAAAAAGACACCTACAAGAAAATCCACAAGAGGATGTCGAGAGCAGTTTTGGAGGTTTTGAAGGTGGGAAAGCGGGTGGAAAGGGTAGTTGAAGGCTAGGGTGATGTGTTAAGGTGTCTAGGGTTCATAAAAAAGGATCAGGGAAGAGAAAGATGGTTGGACTTGTTCAAGGAAATAAATGAAAGTTCACGGGAGAAGTGCAGAAAACTAAGGCAGATTTGTGAGGGACTTTGGGTGACCTGTGGGACATAGATTAAAGAGAAATGGTGATGGCTGATTGACTGACTTATTGTGAGAAGAGGATTGTTACAAGAGAACTGAAACTCACATCATGAAATTAAGCAAGCAAGGAAACTAGCTATATCAAAAAAACAAAAAATTGCATAAGCTGGTCTAAATTCAGATATAGGAAATTAAATGTTGAAGAATGCTACATGGAAAGAAAGCATGGAAGGAAATTTATTACAAAGATAGAAATGAGCATGGCGAAATAGATCTACAGTAAAGCATTAACCTTCTAACAAATTGCAACACTAGAAATCCTATGGAAAAGGCAAATCTGTGTTTTTTTGTGGCAGCAAGAGGGTCTTGGCCTCAATTCATGGTCCTAGAGGGAGGAAAGGAGGCCAAGGCTCTGTTGATGACCTTTTTGTATCTTTTTCCTATCACTGTTCAACCTGCTACAACAAATTGAAATGGAAACAACCATTTTAAATCACCAAAAACAACCTATTCTTAACTAAGACAGAAATCTATCTGACAACAACTAATTCATAAACTGAAACAAAGCATGTAAATACAAAACAAGAGGAGCTTGGCTGCTTGGATTGGGCCCTAAGCCAAAAGCTTCAACCCTCTGAGGTAATTAAGTTCTAGCTCGAACAATATATCATCTTCATTATCAAAATAATAATAGGATTACATGAAATTGTCAACAAAAGTAAGCACGAAGTTGAGCAGAGCAAAGCTGCAACAAAAATTCGAAAATTTGACTAACTTCCAACAACCTAATGAGTCCCTAAGCCTCTCTACTTATACCACTAAAGCTCCCAACAGCTTCCTTAAAATCAGAGAGGCTTGGCTCCCAAAACTTGAGATAAACAGAAGTTATCCTCCACTTGCTCGGTTGCCTCTTTGGTGCATTGACGTGGCTACTTGTGCTCTGAGTTGTTGCATGATGGAGAATTTGAAGTGGGGAGTCATAAATGAGGGGGATACCCTCCTATAAATCCTCTCCCTTGTCTTCTTCAAATATTTGCTGCCAAATGTCCATTAAATTTTTGACTTTGTCTCCAAAATTGACCAAAAATCTGCATTAAACACAGTGACATTAGACTCCATGGCATAATGACCAACCCAACTCACTCTATTAGCAAGAAAAGAAATATTTTTGTTGATTTTTTTTTTTTTGGCTTGTACCTGCAAAACTCAAATTTATTGAACAAACAAATTGCAACTAACCGAAATGAACTTGCTGAAATGAAATTGCAGAATTGAAAAGGAAAGCAAATGAGATACAGAAAGGAAAGCAAGGAAATGACTAATCTACTTTTGCTGAAATGGAAATTGCAGAATTGAAAGGAAAGCAGGGAAATGAATAATCTACTTTTGCTACGAGGGAAATGACTAATCTACTTTTGCAGTGAGTTCTTTTCCTACGAGGCATGAAAATAAATCTTTTGGTTGATTTTTTCCTTTTTTTCTGCTTGTACCTGCAAAACTGGAATTGATTGAACAAATAAACTGCAACTAACTGAAATGAACTTGCAAAAAATACTGAGAGATTTCATCAAGTGATGAGAAACGAAGCCAAAAAGTGGTGAGCACCAGTATTGCAGCAATAATGAACTCCTGGGCTTCCTACTTTACTTTTATCAACCTGGTAGTTCGTAACAAACTTGGAAGCAACAGTGTTGTATGAACAAGTACTAGTTCTTACTGCAGGCTATCACTTGGTCAACTGGCGCAAGATCACTAGGATCTCAAGCCAACTTCCATGGATTCCAGAAGAAGCTCTATATGTGATGAAGGAAAGGAAAGCTTACTCTACAGAGGCTACTCTACTTCAAGAAAGGAGAAGAAGACTGAAATGTAAGGTAAACCTAGCAAACCCTAATTAACCAACTAATCCTACTTTTGTAGAAAGAGAGATAAAAACCATGAAATGAATGCCATTACTTAACCTAGGAAGTAAATAACATCTGCTCAAGCTATTTCTAGAAGGAAATGAGAAAAAAACATATTTTTGGATTTTTATGTATTTTTAGGTGAAGTTGTCATGCATGTAATTTATTTGTTTGTGACTATGACAGTGATTAGGTGGCGATGGAGGACGACTTTGGAGTTTGCAGAGGTGTAGGAAGGTGTGGATAATCCTAGGAGGTCCCAGGTGATCTTCTGGAGGCTTTTCCTGCAATTGGACTTCAAAAAGACACCTACAGGAAAATCTACAGGAGGCTGTAGGGGATCTAGAAGAGGTCTACAAGAGGATGTCGAGAGCATTTTTGGAGGTTTTGAAGGTGGGAAAGCGGGTGGAAAGGGTAGCTGAAGGTTAGGGTGATGTGTTAAGGTGTTTAGGGTTCATAAAAAAGGATCAGTGAAAAGAAATATGGTTGGACTTGTTCAAGTAAAGAAAGGAAAATTCATGAGAAAAGTGCAGAAAACTAAGGCAGATTTGCAAGGGACTTTAGGTGACCTGTGGAACATAGATCAAAGAGAAATGGTGATGGCTGATTGGCTGACTTATTGTGAGAAGAGGATTGCTGTAACAGAACTGAAACTCACATCATGAAATTAAGCAATGAAACTAAGGTAGATTTGCGAGGGACTTTGGATGACCTGTGGGACATAGATCAAAGAGAAATGGCGATGGTTGATTGGCTGACTTATTGTGAGAAGAGGATTGTTGCAAGAGAACTGAAACTCACATCATGAGATTAAGCAAGCAAGGAAACTAGCTATATCAAAAAACAAAAATTTGCATCAAGCTAGTCTAAATTCTGATTTAGGAAATTAAATGTTGAAGAATGCTACATGGAAAGAAAGCATGGAAGGAAATTTATTGTAAAGACAAAAATGAGCGTGGTGGAATAGATCTTAAAGCAAAGCATTAACTTTCTAACAAACTGCAACACTATAAATCCTATGGAGAAGGAAAATTTGTGTTTTTGTGGTAGCGAGAGGGTCTTGGCCTCAGTTCATGGTCCCAGAGGGAGCAAAAGGAGGCCAAGACTCTGTCGATGGCCTTTTTGTATCTTTTTCCTATCACTGCTCAACCTGCTACAACAAATTGAAATGGAAACAACCCTTTTAAATCACCAAAAGCAACCTATTCTTAACTAAGATAGAAATCTATCTAACAACGACTAATTCATAAACTGAAACAAAGCATATAAATACAAAACAAGAGGAGCTTGGCTTCTTGAATTGGGCCCTAACCCAAGAGCTTCAGCCCTCTGAGGTAACTCACTACTAGCTTGAATAAGATCTCATCTTCATTATCAAAATAATAATAGGATTACATGAAACTGACAACTAAAGTAAGCTCGAAGTTGAGCAAAGCAAAGCTGCAACAAAAAAATTCAAAAATTTGACTAACTTCCAACAACCTAATGAGGCCCTAGGCCTCTCTACTTATACAACTGAAGCTCCCAACAACTTCCTTAAAATTAAGGAGGCTTGGCTCCCAAAACTTGAGATAAATAGAAGTTATCATCCACTTGCTCGGCTGCCTCTTTGGTGCATTGATGTGGCTGCTTGTGCTCCGAGCTGCATGAGGGAGAATTCGAAGTGAGGAGTCATAAATGAGGGGGATACCCTCCTATAAATCCTCTCCCTTGTCTTCTTCGAATATTTGCTACCAAATGTCTATTAAATCTTTGACTTTGTCTCCAAAATTGATCAAAAATCTGCATTAAACACACATTAGACTCCATGGCATAATGGCCAACCCAACTCATCTATTAGCATAAATATAATAAAAAAACATGCAATAAACTAATGAGAATGGTGGATTAAGCTAAGTTAGGAGGCAAAATGAGCCCATATAATTACCCATTTATGGGGCTCAACATCACCCCCTACTAAATGTGTTGCTCATCCTCTGAGCAACTAGTCTATCTCCTCATCTTTGATGGCCCTGACGGCCTCCCTGACATCCCATGCTTCTGATGTGAGGTCCTCTTATTTGTCATGGAATCTTTCCTTTCTGTCCACCTCTTCCCACTGTTGTTTTTCTTCTTCCTCTTTTCTACCTTCCAGTAGGCCTAGCAGCAGTGGGGGACTCAATTTGAGGCCAATCCAATTGGCCTTCAAACTCTGCATAGAGTGCTTGTACCATGGCATTCTCTTTAATGCTTCTTTCATCCTTGTTGGGGAGTGATACTCCCTGATTTGCAGACTGTGTGGGAGAGTGTTCCACCTCCTCATACAAGCATGAATACAGTGTTCCCTAAGTAATATTTCCATGTCCTCAAAATGTGCTATGGCCTGAGCTTGATCTTTGATATACTTAGGGCCACTTTGAGGATTATTTGCAAGAAGCTAGTGTGTGCTGATGAGAGCCATGTAGTTTGATGGTTCAACTTTGATCATTAAGGGTTCATTTTTCTCTTTTGCCATCAACTTTTTGATTTCTGTTGCCTTTTTCTCCTCATGATTCATCCATGATGCCATGGCCATCAGTTGCAAGTCCCCTAGCCTAGCATTGGTGTCCCATAGGTTCATATCATTGAGGGCCATGTTATGCAAATAGAACTCTGCTATCTTTGCCTTGTCTTCTGCTGAACTTTGGTCACATAGGTCCGTAAACTATCTATAATCTTGGAAAGGCATTGTGCCTCTCTGTGCCAAAGTCTTGATTTGAAACTGTAGCCATTGGTCTTTGAGGTATACTCCATATTATTTTGCTGGTGTTCTACACTGTAGTGCCTCCATAGACTAGCTGGCCATGCATGCCAATTGTGTCTCCTTTTCTTGCAGCTATCTTCTTAGCAACTCATTTTTTATTTCCAAGTGTCTTGTGATTGCCTCTCTATGTCTTACAGCACTTAACTCCCTACCCATTTCTCTAAGCTTGCTCTCCATGTGGCCAATATCATCTACCCCCTTGGATTTAACGATTTGCATCCATCTGTGGCTCCTCATTCTTTCTTTTTCCAACTCAAAAAAAAGTGGGTTGCAAATTTCTGTGGAATGATTCCCCCCCCCCCTCAAGAATATTGCAGTAAGAACCCAAACTAGGCTAGGGGTCAGGTTCTTGAGTCTCTGTTGTTTCCTCCTTCCCCTTTGGTTGTTCTTCTACCCTTTTCTCAAATTTTTCGGTCTCTTGTAGCTTAGTTAGGGTCTCCTGTAGAACAATCTGTGCCTCTTGTAGAGTTGTTTTTAAGTCTTGTAGTTGCACTCTTTCCTTCCAGGTGGAAGATCTGGGACTTCTTCTTTCATATGTGATGGGGGTTTTAGATAGAGATTCTTCCCCTTTAACAATGGGTGAATCTTCAATTACAATAGGCACTGTTGAAGATGGTTGTGGTTTTCCTTGTTTTATCCTTATGCTTTTCTGAGCCCTAAAATACATTGATGTTCGCCTCTTCCTCTTTTGTTTTGGTTTCATTAGGGTGCTGAGGGCAGTGAGGGCAACTGCTGCCTCTCTTTCTAGGGTCTCAGGAGACACTTTTGTCTTTTCTGCCCCTTTTTCCTCTCCTTTTGTCTTCTTTGTCTCTACTGGTTTTGTTTCCTCTTGATCTGTTTTGGTTTCTTCCTCCTCTGGTTTAGTTTCCTCCTTCTTTGTTTGTTCCTCAGTTTCCTCTCCTTGTTCCCCTTGTTGGCTCTTCCCCCTCACTATCAGAAGGACTGTGATCATATGTGAGGGCCTTTATATCATCTTCTTCAGTCATGTTTCTGAAGATTTCCCATGCTATGGTGATTGTGAAGGTATGGAGGCCTTCTTCCACTAATAGTTTAATCAACTCATGGTGATCCAACTGATCTAGACCTCCTGCCTTCAACTTAATGCTGGAGTCTATAAGGGATTGCAGGAGAAAATAGGTAATGTTGAGTTTCTGGGGTGTTGGAGTGTCCATGCCATATCTCAGTTCATGGAGGAGTTTGAAATGGTAGCCATAAATTATGATATACCTTCCTTCACAATAAATATACTTGATAATTTGGTAACTGATCTCATGCCAAGGGTAAGGTATGCTTGTTATTTTAATGCCATTTTTGTCTTCTACAGGATATTCATTTGGTTGGAAGAAGTTTTTCATGGTAGACTGCCCAATTAGCTTTTCATCTTTGCTCCAAAGTAATCCAAGGGGAAGGCTAGTAACCCTACTGATAAATTCTGGGGTGATTTCCATGGAGAGACCCCTCAAAGTAACAGTGGCATGGGTCCTTGAGTGAGGGACTAAAGAAATGGCAAATTCTTGAGCCACTTCTTCATCAAACCACATAATTTTTCAAATAATGGCATATAATTTGCTCTGGTAAAAATGGCTACTACTTCAGGATGCCCTTGGATCCTAAATAAATTTGTGGGCTCCTTCCTCATGAAACCCCATGTCATTTTGCTTATACCCCCTTTGAACACCCAAAATAGATATGGAGACAACAATTTTGAAGGAACAGGAAAACAAAGAAAAATTGTGGTTTTTTATGAAAAGAGGCATTTTTTTTTTATTTTTTATTTTTATTTTTTTATTTTTTATTTTTTTATTTTTTATTTTTTAAATGGAATTCCTCTTCTCCTACAAGCTCAATTCCTCCTTAAAACTGTCATTCCTTCCACATATTAATAATCAAGGTGGGTATGCACAAAACCTACCTCCTCAAGCCACAAATCGAGCAAAAATCCTGTGTTTTCTCTTTAAAAACTGCTTACTGCCCCTCCTGTAGAATGGGTTGTAGGTGCTCCTGTAGAACCTGTTACTGCTCTTGTAGAATGTTGATAGCAGGAGGATGGATGAAAATGATAGAGAACGATGGTTTCGAGGCTATGGAGGTGGTATAGATCTTGTTGCAGCTAAGTGGATGAGGATGAAATGGAAGAAAAGGTGGTGAAGGAGTTTCGAGGAGGAGTACTTATGTCTTCTTTGAGATATTTGCGATGATGGGGTGAGCTGGCAAAAAGCTACGTTTCCATATTTGGACCGTTGGTCCCCATTGCTTTGTCATCATGACTCTTCCCCACAATCACTTCCCATCATTGCATCGGAGTTTGTATACCCTCCACTACTTGTCCTCTGGATTTTTCTGTGAGTTTACTAGGTACACGTGTGGTGGCATCTCCAGATGAGTGCAGTCAACTGGATGAGGGTGGCCAGTTAACTAACCATCTTTTCTCGTTCAACCCTGACCATCTCATTTGCGTATGCATATTTTTGAATTACATAAATGCAATAGAGGAGAGGGTTAGACACTTACCTGCAAGTCGAATGTGCGTGTTGTGGTGTATTTTGGTTCCTTTGTTGTTGCATGCTCGTATTTCAGTCGTTGCATGCCTGTATCTCCTTTGTTGTATGCTTTCTGCTCCCTAATGTGTGGCTTGTGTGCTTTGTGCAGGTATCCTTTGGTTAGATCTGGCTTCAAGTGTCCCCTTCAATCCTATGGCTGCACCTATTTTGCTGCTGTGGCTTAATTTTAATAGGATCAGCTGCTACAAGAATTCCTACAGGAGCTCCTGTAGCTGCTTCTCCCTTTAAAATTTTTAGTTGATTTTGGTGCTAGGAGCTGTGAGGATGATATTAGAGATGCTGATGAAGACAGAGAGGTACTTGGTAAGTTGCAAGTGAGATTTGGAGGTGATGTTCCTTTTTTTTGTTTTTTTTTTTGTTTTTTTCTAAAAAACTGGTTTATGTGTTTTTTGACAGGAAGGAAAGAAATCGATGATGATGAGGTGGTGTAGGTGTGGGATGGATGGCCATGAGAGTGGATAGTTGTAGGAATGCCTACATGCTTTTCATGAAATCTCTTAGCCCCTCAAACTGCTTTTTGAGAGCATTTTTGGCTCTCTGTGATTTCTACAGGAGCCTCTTGTAGAACACACAGGGCCTCCTATAGGATACATAGTCTTCGGAAAAAAAAACACAGAGAGGTGGAATGAAGGTCGGAAATGATGGAGAACAGTCTGGGGGATATGAAATAGGCTCAGTGGAATCTTCTCTTGCTCCTGTGGTCCACCTGTAACCTGCAATGTACATTAAAAGTCAATTTCCTTTTCCTTCTTTTTGTTTTTTTCTCTTTTTTTTTGAAAGACAACTAGGGCACCTCAAGGAGGTTTTCACCTTAATTGCCTACGTTGGGCGCCTCCAAGGGATCTTATTCTTTCTCTTTTATTTTTTTTCATCACTAGGCCTCCTCAAAAGAGGTTTTCAACTCAATGATGGGACTCAAGTGCCTCATGGAGGTTTTTAGTTGAGTCCTTTTTTTTTTTTCTTCTTCTTCAGTGAGTGGGTGGAGTGGAGGCTAAGACCTATTCGACTACAAACACTGTCTTATTCAAATCTTTAATGAACTCTCGCTTGGAGAGGGGCTTCTTGTAAGTTTTCAACCTATGTCCATTGACAAGAATGGGGATGGCTTCCTCATCAATGGTTCTGATCAGAACTGAACCATTGTCATTACATTTTTCCACAGTGTAGGGTCCCATCAATCTTGTCCTCAACTTGCCTTTGAAGTCTTTATACCTTGAGTCATAGAGAAATGCCCAATCTCCCTCTTGGAATTATTTCTCCTTGATATTTTTGTCATGCCATATTTTCCTTTGAAGCTGAACTACCTTTGTGTGGAGAAGGGCCTGCAATATTTGTTCATCCAACCCATTGAGCTAGAGTAGTCTTTCCCTCTATGCATGGCTGAGGTCTAGGTCCAGCTGAGCTGCCATCCTTAGTGTATTGTATTAAAATTCTATTGACAACAAAGCCTTCTTCCCATAGACCAATTCATAGGGTGTGAACCCCGTGGTGGTCTTCCATGTTGTGTTGTAGACCCAAGTGGCCTCAACTAGTCTAATTGCCCAATCTTTTCTACTGTTGCTCACTACCTTGGTCAGAATTCCTTCCAAAGCTCTGTTAGTGACTTCCACCTGCCCATTGGCTTGTGGATGGTAAGGGGTGGAAGTCCTGTGCTTGATTTTATGATGTGTGAGCAGGTCTTCAATCAAATTGGAAGTGAACTGACTGCCTTGATCTGCGACGAGTTCTCTTGGATACCCGAACTTATAGAATATGTTTTCTCTTAAAAACTCAGTTACTTTTTCCTCTATTGCTGCCTTGATTTCTTTTGTCTCTACCCATTTTGTTAGGTAATCAGTGCACATAATGATGTATTGCCTCCGGTTTGACGAAGGGTTTATAGGACCCACAAAGTCCATGCCCCACTTCTCAAATGGCTCAAAGGTCACTTGAGGTTGCATGGGCATTTCATCCTTTGGAGTAGGTTTCCCCATCCTTTGGCACTGATCACATTGGCTAGTATATCTCTTCACATCTTGATGAAGAGTGGGCCAATAGTAGCCTGCTTGCAATATTTTGAAGGTAGTCCTCTTTGCTGCAAAATGACCTCCACAAGGCTCGTCATGACAGGTTAGGAGAATGTCAAAAACTTCCTCCTCCCTGACACATTCTCTCAAGATCTGATCTGGGCCAAGTTTGAAGAGATTGCCCCCAATCCAGGTGAAAGGGGTGCTTTTCCTCACGATCTTGCTCGTCTCTTTTGAGGATAAGCGTGGTCAGAACTGTGTTAAAACCAAGTAATTTTCTATATCAGCAAACCATGGAGATAGTACTGAAATAACAAATAGGTGTTCATCTGGCATTTGATCATCCACCATTCCTTCTTCACCTCAGGCAAATTTACTCTAGATAAAAAGTCAACAACAACATTTTCTTTACCAGCCTTATCGACAATGATTAAATCAAACTGTTGTAGTAAAAGCAACCATCTAATGATGCAAGCATTTACATCTGGTTTATTCATTAAATACCTAATTGCAGCATGATCAGTGTGTACAAACGTTTGATGCCCTGTGATGTAATGTTTGAATTTATTTAAGGAATGCACTACAGCTAGGAGTTCCTTCTCGGTTACCGTATAGTTTAACTCTACCTTTGACAAATTTTTACTTATAAAGTATATGGCATAAGGTAACTTTTCATCAATTTGTACCAAGGTTGCTCCTATTGCTTTGTTCGAGGCATCTGTGTGAATGTGGAAAGGTAGGGCCCAGTTTGGGCCTCTCAAAATTGGGGCAGTCATAAGTTTGCCTTTCAAGGTATCTAGGGCTTATTAATAGTTTTCAGTCCATATGAATTCGACATCTTTTCCCAAAAGACTAAACAACGGAGAGGCTAACTTACTGAAATCTTTAATGAATCTTTTGTAATATCCTGATAAGCCTAGGAAACTTTGTACATCTCTCACCTTTTGAGGAGGTGGGACCCTTTGGATGATGGCAACTTTGTTGGGGTCCACCTGCAATCCTTATTGAGATATTGCAAGACCTAGCACGGTCCCTTCAGTCGTCAAAGATTCACATTTTTTTGGATTGAGGGACAGGTTCATTTCAATACACTTGTCTAAAAATTTTCCTAGGTTAGATAAAGCTTCTTGAAAGTTAGAACCATAAAGAGTAAAATCATCCATATATATTTCCACTTCATCATGAACTAGTTCATAAAATATACTCAATACTGCTCTCTGGAAAGTGGTTAGAGCGTTGCACAAACCAAAAGGAAGGACCAAATATGCAAAGGTACCCCAAGGACAAGTGAAAGTGGTCTTATCTTGGTCTTTCAGACATATTTGAATTTGATTGTACCTACTAAACCCATCTAGGAAGGAGAATTTTTTTTCCCCGCTAGACCATCTAACACTTGATCTATGAAAGACAAAGGAAAATGGTCCTTTTTAGTGGTTTTGTTCAGTTCTGGATAATCGACACAGATTCTCCACTTACCATTTTTCTTTGGCACTAGCACCAAAGGAGAGACCCATTCACTGTCAAAGATGGGGAAGATGAATCCTGCATCAAGTAATTTTTGCAATTCTTCCTTAACAATGTCTTTAAAGGCTGGATTCATCCTCCTTTGAGGCTGCCTGACTAGTTTGCAATCTTCCTTAATGTATGTATGATGAGTACATATTGAAGGGTGCACTCCCTTCATCTCCTTATAAATCCAAGCAAATGCATCTAAATGTTTTCTCAATAAGCTGCACAGTTCCTTCTTCTGGGAAGTGGATAGGGATGAGTTGATTTTCAAGGTTATTTCTGGGTCGAACTCTATATTTTTAACACGGAGAGAGGTCGGGCGGCCACACAGAGATCAGTTAAGGGATTGTCTTGGGTTTCTTTCACTAGATCTTCTAATGGCAAAATACTGGGGGGTGGATTTTGAATTAAATTTTCAATGATATCATCCTCATTTTGCAGTTTACCCCCCATGACAGTTTCTACTACAAGAAGTGGTGCAAAATAGACTTCATCATCATCCTCCTCCTCCAACCAAAGAGGTAGCTTATGTTATAGCAAGGGTTGGGCAGGAGGGTATAGGATTAGCTGCTTGGACATATGCCCGTTCTTGATGGTCATGTTCCCAATCCAACAACTGATGTAAGCATCAACGGTGGCTAACCGAGGTCTTCCCAGGATGAGAGGATACCCAGTGAGCTTTGCCTTTGGCTGGAGAACTAAGAAATCAGCAGGGTACTCCCAAGAATCAATGGAGACCATCACATTCTCCACAATCCCTTCAGGGGTCACGGTGGAGCAGTCTACTAGCTGCAGTATTGTTGTGGTCTTCCTCAAGGAGCCCATCGCACCCTATAGAAGGCCTAAACAGTATGCATTGCACCCTGGAAGTGTACCACTCAGTATGCATTGCACTTTGCCAGTGGAGCAGTCAGTATGGTTCAATTTAGGCAGTGTCTGGATGGTTTCTTAGATGGAACTTTTGGGGAACGATGTATTTAGGTGACTATGTTCCTTTAGGGTATGAAACAACTCTTTTAGGGGTTGATGAGCCCTAATACATCGACATATAAGTTTGGGATTGATGTGCCCAAATATGTCTATAACAGTTGCCCCCTAAAGTACGAAGTCGTAAATATTGATGTCGGATGAAATGCTTTATCATGAGGATCCAAAGTTTCAAACTGGAAGGTGACCTGCATAAGTTACAATACAATACATCATCATAATATAATCTTCATGATCTAGCTGAGGGAGGCATTCCCATGCTCAGCTTTATAAATTCATTTCATGTACATAGAGCAGATAGTTGTCTGCAGACACAGACTGGTGGATCTTCAGATATAGAGTCATCATCCATGGTTAGGATGACCATTTGTGTAGAGTCTTTGTACATTTGGTGTTTTTATATTCCAGAATATATCGCACCCGGATGGATGAAACTAGATCTGGGGTCTTTAATTCATCCAATCTTCGCTCGATGTACAAGTCAATCCATGTGAAGAGATGTTCTGAAGTCAAACATGGAAAGACATCGCCTGATTACCAGCCAATGATGTGAGTTGTTAATAGACGTGAGAGGAATCACCAATAATGATAATGACCCTCAAGGTACTATAGTACAATTCACGTGGTGTGAATACATGATCCGATGTCGAATACCATGCAAAATCTTTTAGTCGAAGGCCATTGATGTCAATCTGTTGCTGGAAGTGAGAAACTTGCCATTGATGTGTGCAAGCTCCAAAGCACTAAAAGGGTTGTTTCTAAGTCAAATTCTTGGATAATGAGTTGATGTCGACAAGAAGCTACTCGTCGTAGGAGGGCCTTGATGTATCCCACATTTACGACACGAAATGAAGCAAATGATTTTCTGGAAGTGAAAAATGAACTGACGACACAAGGTTCAGGAATGGCGGTCATGAAAAAAATGAAGGTTGGTGGTATTGCAGTGGATGGGACATTAACTAGATGGTGATTTCTCAATTGAATGACTTCTCTTGAACATGTCAGCGACACTGAGATGAATTGGTAGCGTTAACCCCAAAAGATGGATGGTATGAAAGAGCAATGATGAGATGACCGGTAAACGGAATAACCCAACCCAACTCAATAATGATGATGAAGTGAAAGTGTCATGTTCAAGAGCGACTTGCTACCATAAATTCTTCAAGTTGCTTCCCCTTTTTCCCTAGTCATTGCTGACCAGTACCTCTTTATTTTTGTGAAGCTTGAGGAGGATAACATATGCTTGTTCTATAATTCGCCCTTCGGGCAAACCTGTTGCTATTTAATGTTTTAACAAGTCTAGCGACAATGAAACTCGATCTTGTCTAAATGGACAAGTCTGTTGTTATTGCTTTAACGAGTTTAATGACAAGGATAACTCGGTCCTTTTCATGTTTAGAGATTTTGAAAAAGGACGAAAATAAAACTCCACAAGTTCTTTTTCATAAAGTAATCCCTCTTGTCCGAAAAAGGATAAAATAATACAGGATGGATGACATTTCCAATACTTTAATGAGCTGGAAAGGACAAGAACTCGACAATATTTTCATATTTAACGAGTCTGAAAAGGGTTCAAAGATGACTCTATTTTGAGGAATGAGTGGTGTCTAGGGTAGCAACTAGTTCCGATGAAGTTGGAACTTCTCAAAACATGTTGATTTTTGTGAAGAGGCTGGCTAATAAGACCACTCATTGCGACTGTTCCTTAAAAAAGGGTAAAATAACCAAGTGGAAGCGTATGATCAGCCAAAGGGATGGTGGTGATGGGATGTACACAACCAAGGTTCAAAAGGCTGATAGAATGGCAATCACAAAAGTTAATTACTTGTAAATGGGTTCATTTTTTGACAAGCTTGAACCATGGGGAACTATGCTTGGATTCAGTTTCATTTTTACACAAGCTTGAAACGAAAAACTATGCTTGGATTCAATTTCATTTTTACACAAGCTCGAAATGAAAAAACTATGCTTGAATTCAGTTTCATTTTTACACAAGCTCGAAACGAAAACTATGCTTGAATGGTGGTCAAAGATGTTCAATTCACTGTTTAGCACATCAGATTCTTTCATCAGTCATTCGACCTGCTCAAAACTCCATCAAATTGATTAGAAATTCATATATACGAACCAAAACTCACATTTTACTTGAAGTACATGAATAGTAAACATAAAAAAGCAGTTTTACCTTTCACTTTCATCATTTCTTTTCAAATTTGGGATTTTGGAGCTCTGGAGCGGTTTTCCTCCTCAAATTTCACCTGTCGATTTCAGTAGATCCTGTGGACCATTTTTCACACCGTTCGGACCAGGTAGGAGTTATCCTTGAACTCTCCATTTTCATTCCATCTTTTCTTGATTCTGAGCAAGATTTTCCAATTTTCTGGGCCCCTAGGGTTTAAAGATTTCGTTCCTCAATCATTGCACATAGCTAGCATCGAAAGGTGTGATGCATACTGACCTGTCAACAGGCCAGTTAGTATGCATCTCACCTTGCTCAAAGGCAGGGTGTGATGGGTGCAGAAAGACAACTTTACACAGTGTTTTTCATCAAAATTTTACCTATTTTTGCTCAAATTTGGATTCTAACTCATATATTGTTTGCATTTCAGATATTTGTTGGATCAAGATGGTTGTCACATGGCGTGAACGAGAACATGAAGAGGAGGATATGATTGCTTTACATGACTAGGGCACAGAGGATGCATTAAGAAACCGTGGCTTATTGAAGTTCTTTCGGATATCCAGCATGAGGCAACATATTAGTTTGTTGCAATATCTTCTCAATGCTTGGGATCCCATTGACCAGGTGTTCCATATCAGAGGCAAATCTATTCCTTTCACAGTTGAGGATATTTATTTTCTGACACGTTTGTTGAGGCATCGTGCCCCTTTTTCACTCTCAGGATTTGCTTGTGGGGACGAATCTGTGAAAGATTACATTCGTCAGTTCTACAGGGATGGATCTCAACCAAGTAGAGATGGTAAGATAAATATCTGGGATGTTACTGATCGATCTTTGAGGATCATTTTATTTACCATTGCTAGATTGGCTGGCAGCGCAGCCTTACATTTAGCAAACAACTCTTACATGCAGTATGCCCTGGAATGCCTAGAACGAAAGGTGTTCAATTGGTGTGAGGCGATACTTCCCGTCGTAAAAGAACAAATGTCCAAAGTAAAGAATGGAAGAACCAAGAACTTTGGTTATGGATCCATATTGGTTGCTTTTGCTTTGGAAAGAATTCCATTGATGTAACCTCAAAACATTTTACTGGGATTGCCAGCATTGAGGGAACCATGGATGCAGAGATGGGTGGATCTTATGGCTAGACATGTTGGCATGTCACAGATCTCCTTCTCAGATGCCTTTTTCGAGTGGTTCAACCGCCAAGAGATGGTACTTGTGGAGTATCCATATGCCAAGATGGATTTTCAAGGCGATCCGAATTTGGCTTTACCAACTGGTGAGCAGTGGAGTGCTATAGGTAAAATGATTCGACCACATCTTTGTTTTTTCAGTTTTATAATGTTTGTGTTTTTGATGTTACCAAGACTAAATAAACTCATATGTGTGTGCAGATATTGGACCAGTGCGACCAGCGACAGGTCCATAGGAGGTAGATGGCGCTCCAGCAGGAGAGGCTGTAGGGAGGGTCGTCCTTCGAGATCTGGACATATCAGAGACCCTGACAGTGTTGCAGGATCAGATTGAGGGTCTCACTCTCGACATTTAGGATGTCAGGACCAATTAGTTACCTTTGAGGTTACAACGCCATACTACTGGGGTACCGAGTCGTTGGCCTAGGCTCCTGCGCATGATAGCACATGCGGTGACATGTTATCACTAGCATCACTAGTCTAGGCTGTTTCTCTGCATTCATTTTGAGTTCCTTGGTCAGATGGCCGATTTTGTCTTGTACACAAAACATTTTGTAAAAACTGTAAACAACTATCTACTTTTGATTTTTAGAGTTTTATTTGGGCTAAGTGATGAAATCCTAATGCAAATGTTGATGTGAAATTATTTCTTTACAAATGCTGCAAATGTGTATTTAACACATAGTTTGCGAATGAATCAGTCAATGTGTTTAAGTACCTAGAAAGGTGTTGATATTGAATAGAATCAAAATGTCTTTCCAAAATCCTGACTCTTAGGAACATGTGATAAATAGCTGGGTTTCGAACAGAATAAACGCTAGTAAGCTGTAGAATGACGAGTTGTGAATCTAGCTTGACAATGAGTTGGCTTATGCCATGTGAAGTTCCATCAGAGAGAAGTTCAATCAACGCGCTATACTCAGCGATGTTTTTCATCGATTGACCAATGCATATCCCCTTGAAACTCACTAACTCGCCACTTGGAGCAAAAATGGCCTAGGTCACAGAAGATAGGTTCTGCGTACTACGACTAGCTCCATCAGTATAACCAACAAATGGTTCCAAAAATTCTGACATCTGCAACAAATGTGAAGTGGATTACCTAACCAAAATGACAACTCTAAAAGAAAACACTCAAAATGCAATAAAAACATATGTACAATGAGTTTACTACACTTAATCAAGCATATTAACGTTTAAGATACAACTCGTTTGGGGGTTGCGACAGTGGAATCCCATCATAGTCGATAAGCTCGTAGGCTCCTTTTGTCAATAATCGTTTAACAATGTAAGGGCCCATCCACAATGGTTCAAATTTACCTGCTCATAATTTGTCAGAATCCTGATTATAAAGCTTGTCCAGGTCACCTTCTAAGAAGACATGAGGCTTGAAATTTTTGTCATATTGCCTCTTGATGCATTTTTAATGTGCTTCGTTAGCCAATGCAACATCACGACGAGTTTCATCTAGATGAATTAATTCCAAGAAATGAGCCTATTCTTCAGAAGTTTCGGGAAGCAGATTGATTGTAAGCTTGAGGGATGAGATTTCGCATTGAATTGGTAAGACTGCTTCCAGCCCATACACCAACTGAAAGGGCGTAAATCCAGTCACATTTATCGCCAAAGTCCTATATGCCCACAGAGCTGAGTACAGGATTAAATGCCAATTCCGTTTATGGACTCCAATCATTCTCTGCAACATGCGCTTAAGGACTTTGTTGATTGCCTCAACTTGTCCGTTAGCTTGCGGATAATATGGAGTAGAACTATCATGGGACAATCCTAATTTGGCAGTTAATTCGATCATCATGTGATTGCGAAAATGCGACTCATGATCTGTGACTATAGCATGTGGTACACCAAATCTAGAAACTACATGATTGAAAAAGAAAATAGCAGCCGTTTCACCGCTGTTGTTCAATGTAGGCATCGCCTCGGCCCATTTTGTAAAATAGTCAACAGTGACTATAATATACCCATGCCCCCCGGCCGAGGTGGGGTTACATGTCATGAAATCAATGCCCTATTTAGCGAATGGGCCAACAACAACGACTGGATGCAGTGGTGCAGGTGGTAATCTGGTTTTGCGATAAAAAATATGACAAGCATGGCAACTTCTGACTGAAATTATGCAATCTTTGAATATGGTGGGCCAGAAGTAACCATCTCGTAAGATCTTTTGTGCAGTAGCGTAACCATATAGATGCCCCCCACAAGCACCTGAATGACAATCATTCAAGACTTTTTCGGCCTCCTCATGCATGAGGCACCTTTGTAGAACCGTATCGACACCACGATGGTAAAGTGTATCACCAACGATCAGATAGCCTTTGGCTTGGTATCGAGTACGTCACTGTTCAGAGCGAGAGGTGTTAGGCCTAAAAGTTTGGGTTTGGAGATAGACCAGTATATCCTCATACCACGGATCACTTGATGATATCAGAAACAAAGTCTCATCCACGATTGATGCTTGGGATGTTAAATCGTTGGATGACGAGGGAAGGTCACAAAATAACTCTACAAAGACGATAGACTTCTTTGATTTGGATTTGGTGAATTCCATATCAAACTCCTGCAAAATGGCTATCCATTTGGAATATTTTCCCCCAAGAAATTAACGTGACAAAACGTATGTCATAGGGTTGCAATTTGACACAATGGTAGTTTTGCGAAAGAGTACATAGTGTCGAAATCTCTGTACTGCTTGAATGGCTGCTAAAGCCAACTTTTCAACATAGGAGTACTTGCTTTCTGCATCATTAAGATTATGGCTTAAATAATATATAGGATGTTCAATTCTGTTATTCTCTTGCACTAAAACCATGCAATGGTTGTATCTGCAGTGGCGAGATACAGGTTGAAGTCTTTCTGATAGTCAAGACCATACACTAATGATGCTTTTATAGGGAATCTTTTAAAGCATCAAAGGAAGCTTGCGCAACCTGATCTTAGTGGAAGGGTACTCCTTCTTTCAAAAGACGTTTATAACCTTTAGCGAGCTCAACATAATGTGGAATGAACCTCCTCAGAAAGTTAGCCTTCCCTTGGAGTCTTTGAATCTGAAGCAAATTTGAAGGTGGAGGCATGTCAAGGATTGCTTGAACCTTAAATGGGTCGAGTTGAATTCCGTCCTTAGAAACTACAAAACCAAGGAATCGATCAGAACCAACACAAAACACACATTTGTGCGGATTGAGTCGTGTCCTGTAGTGTCAACAACGTAAAAATATGGCTCTCAAATGCTATGGATGATCAGTCCGTTTTTGCGAATGAGCAGGTAGATCATCGAGATATGGTTGAACGATGTGTTTGATGTCATGGAAGGCGTAATTCATTGCCCTTTGAAAAGTTGCCCCTACTTTCTTCAAACCGAAAGGTAATTTACGATATGCAAATGTTCCCCACGGACATATAAATGCAGTTTTTGACTGGTCCTGTGGGTAGATATTGATTTGATTGTATTCGGAAAATCCATCCATAAATGAAAAGATTTCGCATCCGGCACGTTCGTCAATAATCTGGTCGATAAAGGGTAGGATAGTTGTCCTTTGGACATGCATGATTTACATCCCTATAATCGACACACACTCTAATTGTTCCTTGTTTTTTCATCACAGGAACAATATTCAATACCCAATCAGTGAGAGGAACAGGGTAAATGAAGCCATCATGCAAAAGTTTTTCAACCTCTTCTTTAATAGCAACGAATTTCTTTGGATGAACAGGTCGAAGCCGTTGTCGTACTGGTTTGACATCTGGATACATCTTGATTTCATGTTCAACGATTCTCGGGTCAATGCCCAGCATTTCTTCATATGACCATGCAAAGACATCTCTGAATTCGCAAAAAAGAGCACAATAGTTTTCTAGTTCTGATGGAGAACAAGATTTGCCAACGTGAATATTCTCTACAACATTAGGTTTGGTCGAAATATTAATGGTGATAGCTTCTTCATTGTTGGATAGATTTCGCTCGAAACCTATTGTATTTACAGAATTTAATAAAAAATCAACAATTGAGGGGTGATTGAGGTCGTTTGAATAATCTTCATTGTCATCTCGAAGGTGGGAACGATGATGGTAACCTTCCCACAACGTCTCTCCTATCATCATTGATTGGATGATTCCTTTGTCTGTAGTATGTATGCGAGACCAAGGATTAGAAGAGGTACCATATTCTAAAGACCTATCTACCCAAACATTCGTCGAGTGTTAATTCGGGTTTGCCGCCCAAGCCCAGAAAATTGATTGTTACAAATATTCTATGGGGCTTGGTGGCAACTCCTCGTGATGATCCTCACTATCAAAATGGTCGGAACTCTTCTTAAACTCAGATGATGTAGAAGAGATCATTTGACAGTTTTCCATTGTAGCCACTTCCGCGAAACCAGATGGAGGCAGGAGGGCAAAAGTACCCATTAAGGAAGGGTCTTTTAGGAGACCTACTCCAATGTTTTGAAGTGATTGTGAACTTCCATAGATCAATGGAATGCTTCCAGTAGCTTGTGAACTGTTAGCAAAAAATCCTAGTTGGTCAATGATTGTGATTCCACCTTGGAAGGGAAATGCAATCTTTCTAAAATATGTAGACACAATGGCAGCCATAGCGTAAATCCAAGGCCTTCCTAGTAAAATATTGTAACCAGGGTTTCCATCAATGACCTCGACTTCAATTTCTACTGTCTTGGCCCCTAGCTCAACTTGCAAGTTACTTAAAATACCATATGGAGTGTACGTTCTTCCATCGAATGCTTTTAATGTTGTTAGTGATCATGACAACGGTGGTGAACCAAGATTTTTCCAGCAACTCATTGACATAATACAGGTAGATGCCCCCTCATCAATGATGGTTCAATGAACATTTTTATTGAGGGCTTTTACCTGTATAAGGAAAGCGAGTTGGGCCGATAATTGAGGTGTATATCCTTTATGATCAAAGGCCACAAGATTGGAATCCGTTGGACCGATCCCATCAATTGCTGATAACAAAGCTTGCATTTGGGAGGGACAATTTTGCAATACCTCAAGTGTTGACATAGCGGATGGTGATTGAGCAAGGTCCTCCACTATATTATAATTATGAGTAGCTCAAGCATAAGGATTAAATGTCGATTTATGTATGACTCCCTTTGGTGGCTTTATAGTTAATTCAGGAATAATGGGTGGAACTACTTCTGGCGAAGTCGTTGTCGAACCACTACGTTGATCTGTAGCCTGGCTGTTCAACGATGATGGATTCCCATAATCTTTATTCTTTGTCGATATCAAAACAACATTTTTCTTGTTTGCGATGGATAACATAAGCACTTGGGATGTGGAAGCATTATCCATAGCAACCAGATTAGTTTCTGGGTTTGGAAATGGATCAGTCAACACCACTGAGGTATTTGAAGCCTTCAAAAGTTTGGAAACCTCAGCTTGATGTGGACAATCTCTCGTCAAATGCTCTTTGTTACATATCAAACATGGATAATGAGGAGGTTTCTTTGTCGTAGTAGGATTTTCAGATGATTTTTCAGGAGTGGAATTCTCCTGTTTCTTCTTATTATTTTTCCCTTTCTTTTTTCCCCCTGGTTGCTTTGGATTTTTTCCTTTGTCAGATGACACGGTATTAATCCTCGAGGCAAGAGAATTGTCATTTGCATTTTGACTAGAAACAGCAAGAGCTTGACCAGATGGACCTCTTGCGGTTTGCGTGCTTGAGGCACCGATCACACAGTCACCGGCATGAGAGTCCCTATTCGATTTTAGGAGGGGGTGGAATGGAAAAGGCTGGTTTAGGAGCGTCAAGAATTTTGTCGTAGAGTGTGCCATATTGTGTATAGATCAAATCTAAATATTGAACACGAGCAATGACTTTCTCTTCAATGACAACTCCACCTTTTGCCATGTCCTCAGTGATAGATGGCAATAAGGACTTAATAAACCACTCAGCTAAAAGCTAATAAGGAACATACGTTTTTACTATTCGACGACGACGTCGCCACTCATGAATATGATCAGATATGTAAGTGGACGTGGTCTGTTTAAAGTTGGTAAGGAGTTTTGTTCCAGTTTTGTACCTAATAGGTAACTGAAAGTGGGTTAGAAAAGTAGTGGCAAGGAAGGTGAAGTTATCGAATGAAGCTCTAGGCAATTCAATATACCATTTCACTGCTGGACCAGTAAGCGTTCTCTGAAAAAGGTGAAGTCTAATCGAATCATCATTCAGAGTGTTAGATGAGCACCACAAATGAAAAGTCATTACGTGATTCGATGGATCTTCACCTGGATTACCATTGAACTTAGGAATATCGGAGGGGAGTTTATGAGGAATCGCCAGCCACCAAGGGGCGTATGCAATTGGATCATTTGTCAGCCAATTCAAATCTGGTAATTCTAGAGTTGCCACAAAAGGCAACTACTGATTCAAGTTGGGTGGAGCATACCTAGGATAAGATGGAATTGCCTGAGAAGTTGGTCTTTGCATACTAGCATAATGTATCTATTGCTGGTAACTTTGATAAGGTTGTTGGACATAAGCAATATAGTGTGGTTGTCGATAACCGGTTTGAAATGCGGTTGTCCATAACCTACAAAGGCTTGTTGCTCAGGTCCTTGGTAGGCTTGATATTGACTAAATCTAGTCTGAGCTTGTAAACCAAGTCCAAACTGAGGTTGGGTTTGTTGGAATTGTGATTGTTGGTATTGTGCCAGCCATGGTTGTTGGACCATTTAGTGTTGCCCAATACCGTAGGATTGACCAAGTTGCGGATTGACAATACCCGTTTGTGCCTGAGTCATTCCATATAAAGGAGCACTAACCTGAGGTTGCAATTGAGCTGTAGAGACAAGTGGTTGTTGTATCACAACCTCAGAGACTTGAGTCTTCTATCCCGAAACTTGAGGTTGCGAGGAAGAAGGAGCAGGTTGAGGTTGACACACAACAGGTTGTGCTTGTGTTTGCGACACAGTCGTAATAGTAGGTGTAGTGGGAATATTCGACATAAGTCAGATCGGTTGCGTTGGATATACAACCCTTGGTTGTTTTGGCAGTATTGGTATCCAACCACTAGATGTAATTCCAATTTGACCTGAATACTATTGGAAAATCCCATATGGTTTTTCCGTAGGAGGAAATAATGAAAAGGTATACTGCTCTCCATATGGCGGTAATCCAATGTTTAAAGGATATATCAGTCTTTGAAAACTAGTTTGCCCAAATTGATACTTGCATGCAGGATCAAATTGTTGAGTTTCTACATAAGAAAGACTAGATGTGACTCCAGATAAATAAACAGGAGCAGACCATGGTGTCAAAGCAGCCCCTGAGTGGACTCCGGCTAGTGATTGATAACCAACTGGAACAAATGGTATACCAGAAAACATTGTAGGAATAGCAGCAAAAGGTTCTACCACAGTTGCATCACATGACGCATTCCTAGATGTTGATGGTTGTTCAGACATGTTTAGTATATCCAAAATATTTCCAAGCGATTCGACAGGAACTTGTGATGAAGGGGGATTAAAAGAACTAAACTCAGGAGTAGAAGGATACAAATGAATCCCAGTTCAAAAGTGAAACGGGGTACTAGATGGGTTATCTTCTACTATCTCCTCTATAGCAATCAGACCAAGTGGAAGAGGTAGACCATCAGGTCCATAAAAGATTTATGGAGCTGAAGAAGGTATAGCTTCTGCATTGACAGATACTGGAGGGGTGATACTTTTCGAATACTGAAACTCAACTTCCAGATGTTCAGGTAAATGAACTTCAGTCTCAAAGGGAGGCTCTTGAACAACTACTGGTTCAAATGTAGCCTCTGTTTGAATCGAGATGGGTTCTGTATCAACTCTAGATGGAGTTGTTTCAGGTACAGAAGTGTCTACCATTATAGTAGGATCAGTTCTAATGTCCCCTTGCAACTGCAGAACTTCTTCTCTTAAGGAAGATGTACCAGAAATAAGCGGAGTAACTATAGTCTCTGACGATGTTGAAACAAAAGTTTTAAATAAACCAGATGAATTGGACTCATTTAAACGAGACCACTTTGTTCGGATTGGCTTTGCTTCTAGAGTCAAAGACCGTTGACTCGCTAGTCTTCGCGAACGATGGGGTTTTGATTGACTTTCTTCCACGATTACAGATTATTTGATTAACTCAAAATTAAGGGGAAAATGATGTTATTCCAAATTTAGTTAATTTTAATGACGCTTTGACACAACTTTGCTTTTTTAGTTTTTAAGAGTCGAGAAAAAGATAAAGATTACTCTAGTCTCCTTTGATTTTTAATGAGCCTAAAAGGACAAGTGTTTAGATGGACCTTTTCTTTTAAGGAGTCGAAAAGGAACGAAAGTGACTACTCTGGAAAACCTAGACAGAGGGATTACAAAACCAATCGCAAAATTGCAATATACACATTGGTGATAAATTAAAGAGAAATTACCAAGGACTTATGTGCGACAGTCAATCTTCCCAAATGATGTGTTCAGTGCATTGCGATCAATAAGGCGACAGACTCGGTTTCCTATGGATAAAGGATTTAAGCCTATTGTGGTCTCTCAATATATACACGACAGTACGGAGAGCACAAGTTTGTGCTAGCACTTGTCGTATCAAGGAGGAAGAATCACCCAACCTTCAATGAAAACAATAGCCACTAGTTTTAACGACGCCGGAACACGTCTCTAGCCTAGACCTCTAGATATGTTGCGTTAAGTTCCAAAGCGTTGTTAGATTCATTGAAATTCATTTTAAAGTTGATCTTGTTTAGAGTTTGCCTTTCAATGGGTCACTACGTGATGATAATCTAAAATTCCTAAGATGCAATCTACAATGATAAACAATCTTTGTTTATTTTGAGAAATGAAAATCCTAGCTACTAGAGAAAGAAAATAACATTGCTTTTAAACAAAGAGCAAAGAGCACACACTAGTGCATTTTCCTAAATCATATTTCCGCACACAAACAAAAAAAATGCTAAATGCAAATGCATGTATTTGTTTTTGTTCTCCATAATGCAAAAAATGCCAAAAAAGAAAACTAAATGCAGCAAAGATCTGAAATATTTTACTCAAAATGACATTTTCGACAATTTCTTCTTCAAAAGAGAAAGGAAGACTCAACGACACTTTTCAATTTTGAATAAAAATGCTTTCGACACTTCGAATATAAACAAATCAAACCAAATATATGAAGAAAAGTTCAATCGATTATCAAGGGAAGGAAGAATTCACGACACTTCTCTTTTCCACACAAAACGACAATTACGACACTTTTTGTATCAAAGCGACAAATCAATTTAAAAAACTTTTCGACAAAAGATTGTAAATGATGAACAAATACACAAAACACTCACTAATCCTAATGTAATTGAGGCTGATCTAAGTGATTTAAGTAAGCTTTAGTAAAAAGGTATTGTTCATATGCAGTAAAACAACTAAACAAAACTGAAAACAAGGTAAAAAAACCCTCAATTTCTAGAATGGAAAAAGAGTTCAGTTAGTCATCGCACCTGGGCTTCACAGAAATAGAGATGCATTGCACTTACTACACTTGGGAAGTGCGATGCATACTGAGTTACAATGGAAGACAGTGTGATTGTCTAGGAGCGCAACTGAAATGGGTTTTGGCTCAGATGTGCAGTTGTTTTCAGTGAGTTAAGCTGGGCTTTGATGAACAGTAAAGAGCAAAGTGTGAAGGAATATATTGGGAGGTTACTAAGCTACCAAAATGGCATGATGTGCTTGCAAGTCAAACGTTTAATTCATAAACTAAACCAGAGATTGAGTGAAGCAACATTCATTTACTACGCAATTGCAGAGCAAGAGAAGTTCGAAGGCTCCTTGGCTGACTTGAGACTCTGTCTATAGTTTATAGAACAAACAATAACAACAAACAAACATTTGTTCAGTCCCCAGCGGAGTCGCCAATTTGTTTTTTGGAAAACTAGTATTCCTAAAGAATGCTAGCCCTCTAGGTTTGGCAGCCACCCTAGAAACAACAATTTAAAGCAATTCAATGATTTCTTCTATGTGTAACAGATAAGAGAAAGATAATGGAATCAACCTGGAACTTCCACTTAATCCCTTGCTTGATCTCTTTCCTCTTTGATAGAGCCCGCGACTCCTCTCCGTATTTAACACGCTTAGAGAGTACCTGCACAAGTACAACAACAAAGAAACGTTAAAGCATCATGATCTATTACAACATAAATATTATAGAATAAGATATATAATGAACAAATGATAGCATTCACAAATGGTAACATTCACAATTGCACAATCATATGGAAGAAAACTTGAAGAACTTTATTAATAGAAGGGAGAATTACAACCCAGTTGTCTGATCCAACATCATCCTCCCAGCTTCAATCCTTCTTCACCACATGAAATAGCAAGATCACTCCAACAATACAATGCTCTTTCCTCAATTACAAACTATCAACACTTCCTTGCAATTCACAATATTCCAGCCTCTAGATCTCTTAGATGAGGGATCCATTTATAGATGTGTGCAAGGGTGTGAGTCATCCATGGGCTTTGATTAGTGCCATTCCACTTGTTACAATGGGTTCCACAAGAGAAGGGATTGGATATTTCTTAGATCCCTTATTCATCCTTGGGCGAATTCAGAGAGGCAAGTGGCATAGGAGAAAGTTTTGGAAGATTTCATGAATAATCAACTGACAAATGTCTTGGACATTTGTCCATCCTCGCCCATCGCACCCTATAGAAGGCCTAAACAGTATGCATTGCACCCTGGCAGAGTACCACTCAGTATACATCGCACTTTTCTAGTGGAGTAGTCAATATGGTTCAATTTAGGCAGTTTCTGGATGGTTTCTCAAATGGAACTTTTGGGGAATGATGTATTTAGATGACTATGTTCCTTTAGGGTATGAAACAACTCTTTTAGAGGTTGATGAGCCTAATACATCGAAATATAAGTTTGGGGTTGATGTGCCCAAATATGTCTATAACACTACTTTACTTTTATCAACCCGGTAGTTCGTAATAAACTTGGAAGCAACGGTGCTGTATGCACAAGCACTAGTTCTTACTGCAGGTTGTCACTTGGTCAGCTAGCGCAAGATCACTAGGAGCTGAAGCCAACTTCTATGGATTCTAGAAGAAGCTCTATATGTGATGAAAGAAAGGAAAGCTTACTCTATAGAGGTTATTCTACTTGAAGAAGACTGAAATGTAAGGTAAACATAACAAACCCTAATTAATCAACTTACCCTAGGAAGTAAACAACATCTAATCAAGTTATTTCTAGAAGGAAATGAGAAAAAAACATCTTTTTAGATTTTTATGTATTTTTAGGTGAAATTGTCATGCATGTAATTTATTTGTTTGTAACTATGACAATGATTATGTGGCGATGGAGGACGACTTTGGAGTTTGCAGAGGTGTGGATGGGTCCTAGGAGGTCCCAGGTGGCCTTTTGGAGGCTTTTCCTACAATCAGACTTAAAAAAGACACCTACAAGAAAATCTACGGGAGGCTACAGGGGATCTACAGGAGGTCTACAAGAGGATGTCGAGAGTAGTTTTGGAGGTTTTGAAGGTGGGAAAGCAAGTGGAAAGGGTAGCTGAAGGCTAGGGTGATGTGTTAAGGTGTCTAGGGTTCATAAAAAAGTATCAGGGAAGAGAAAGATGGTTGGACTTGTTCAAGGAAAGAAAGGAAAGTTCATGAGAAAAGTGCAGAAAACTAAGGTAGATTTGTGAGGGGCTTTGGGTGACTTGTGGGACATAGATCAAAGAGAAATGGTGATGGCTGATTGACTGACTTATTGTGAGAAGAGGATTGTTGTAAGAGAACTGAAACTCACATCATAAGATTAAGCAAGAAAGGAAACTATCTATATTAAAAAAAATAGAAATTTGCATCAAGCTGGTCTAAATTCCAATCTAGGAAAGTAAATGCTGAAAAATGCTACCTGGAAAGAAAGCGTGGAAGGAAATTTATTGCAAAGACATAAATGAGCATGGTGGAATAGATCTTAAAGCAAAGCATTAACCTTGTAACAAACTGCAACACTAGTAATCCTACAGAGAAGGAAAATCTGTGTTTTTGTGGCAGCAAGAAGGTCTTGGCCTCAGTTTATGGTCCCAAGGGGATGAAAGGAAGCCAAGGCTCTGTTGATGGCCTTTTTGTATCTTCTTTCTATCACTGTTCAACCTGCTATAGAAAACTGAAATGGAAACAACCTTCTAAATCACCAAAAGCAACCTATTCTTAACCAAGAGAGAAATTTATCTAACTGCAACTAATTCATAAACTGAAACAAAGCATATAAATGCAAACAAGAGGAGCTTGGTTGCTTGGATTGGGCCCTAACCCAAGAGCTTCATCCCTCTGAGGTAACTCAGTGTTAGCTCAACAAGGATCTCATCTTCATTATCAAAATAATAATAGGATTACATAAAACTGTCAACAAAAGTAAACTCGAAGTTGAGTAGAGCAAAGCTGCAACAAAAATTTGAAAATTTGACCAACTTCCAACAACTTAATGAGGCCCTAGGGATCTCTACTTATACAATTAAAGCTCCCAACAACTTCCTTAAAATCAGGGAGGCTTGGCTCCCAAAACTTGAGATAAACAGAAGTTATCATCCACTTGCTCGGCTGCCTCTTTGGTGCATTGATGTGGCTGCTTGTGCTCCAAGCTGCATGATGGAAAATTCGAAGTGGGGAGTCATAAATGAGGGGGATACCCTCCTATAAATCCTCTCCCTTGTCTTCTTCGAATATTTGCTGCCAAATGTCCATTAAATCTTTGACTTTGTCTCCAAAATTGACCAAAAATCTGCATTAAACACACATTAGACTCCATGGCATAATGACCAACCCAACTCACTTTATTAGCATAAATACAATAAAAAACATGCAATAAACTAATGAGAATGGTGGATTAAGCTAAATTAGGAGGCAAAATGAGCCCATATAATTACCCATTTATGGGGCTCATCATCAACCCCTACTAAATGTGTTGCTCATCCTCTGAGCAACTAGTGCATCTCCTCATCTTTGATGGCCCTGATGGCCTCCCTGACATCCCATGCTTCTGATGTAAGGTCCTCTTCTTTTTCATGGAATCTCGCCTTTTTGTCCACCTCTTCCCATTGCTATTGTTCTTCTTCCTCTTTTCTACCTTCCAGTAGACCTAACAGTAGTGGGGAACTCAATTTGAGGCCAATCCAATTGGCCTTCAAACTTTGCATAGAGTGCTTGTACCGCGACACTCTCCTTAATGCTTCTTTCATCCTTGTTGGGGAGTGATACTCCTTGATTTGCAGACTGTGTGGGAGAGTGTTCCACTTCCTCATACAAGCATGAATACAATCTTTCTCAAGTAATCTTTCCATGTCCTCAAAATGTGCAATGGCCTGAGCCTGATCATTGATATACTTAGGGGAACTTTGAGGATTATTTGCAAGCAGCCGGTGTGTGCTGATGAGAGCCATGGGGTCTGATGGCTCAGCTCTGATCATTAAGGGTTCATTTTTCTCTTTTACCATCAACTTTTTTATTTTTGTTACCCTTTTCTCCTCATGATTCATTCATGATCCCATGGCCATCAGTTGCAAGTCCCCTAGCCTAACATTGAGGTCCCATAGGTTCATATCGGTGAGGGCCATGTTATGCAAATAGAACTCTGCTATCTTTGCCTTGTCTTCTGCTGAACTTTGGTCACATAGGTTCGTAAACTGTCTATAATCTTGGAAAGACATTGTGCCTGTCTGTGCCAAAGTCTTGATCTGAAAATGTAGCCATTGGTCTTTGAGGTATACTCCATATGATTTTGCTGGTGTTCTGCACTATAGTACCTCCATAGACCAGCTAGCCATGCATGCCAATTGTGTCTCCTTTTCTTGCAACTATCTTCTTAGCAACTCATTTTCTGTTTCCATGTGAGTTCTTGTGATTGCCTCTCTGTGTCTTACAACACTTAACTCCCTACCCATTTCTCTAAACTTGTTCTCCATGTGACCAATATCCTCTACCCCCTTGGATTTGGTGATTTTCATCCATCTATGGCTCCTTATTCTTTCTTTTTCCAACTCAAAGAAAAGTGGGACTGCAAATTTCTGTGGAATAATTCCCCCCCTCCCCCACCCCTCAAGAAGATTGTAGTAAGAGCCCAAACTAGGCTGGGGTCAGATTCTTGAGTCTCTGTTGTTTCCTCCTTCCCCTTTGGCTGTTCTTCTACCCTTTTCTCAAGTTTTTCAGTTTCCTGTTGCTTAGTTAGGGTCTCCTGTAGAACACTCTGTGCCTCCTGTAGAGCTGTTTTTAAGTCTTGTAGTTGCACTCTTTCCTTCCAGGTGGAAGATCTAGGACTTCATCTTTCATATGTGATGGGGGTTTTAGAGGGAGATTCTTTCCCTTTGACAGTGGGCAAATCTTCAATTACAATAGGCACTGTTGAAGATGGCTGTGGTTTTCCTGTTTTTATCCTTGTGCTTTTCCGAGCCCTAAAATACATTGATGTTCGCCTCTTCCTCTTTTGTTTTGGTTGCATTGGGGTGCTGATGGTAGTGAGGGTAGGTGTTGCCTCTCTTTCTAAGGTCTCAAGAGACACTTCTATCTTTTCTACCCCTTTTTCCTCTCCTTTTGTCTTCTCTGTCTCTACTGGTTTTATTTCCTCTTGCTCTATTTTGGTTTCTTCCTCCTCTGGTTTAGTTTCCTCCTTCTCTGTTTGTTCCTCAGTTTCCTCCCCTTCTTCCCTTTGTTGCTCTTCCCCCTCACTATTAGAAGGACTGTGATCATATGTGAGGCCCTTTATATCATCTTCTTCTTTCATGTTTCTGAAGATTTTCCATGCTATAGGGATTGTGAAGGTATGGAGGCCTTCTTCCACTAATAGTTTAATCAACCCATGGTGAGCCAACTGATCTGGACCTCCTGGCTTCAACTTAATGCTGGAGTCTATAAGGAACTACAAGAGAAAATAGGGAATGCTGAGTTTCTGGGGTGTTGGAGTGTCCATGCCATATCTCAGCTCATGGAGGAGTCTGAAATGGTATCCATAAACTATGCTATACTTTCCTTCACAGGAAATATACTTGATAATTTGGTAACTAACATCATCCCAAGGGTAAGGTATGCTTGTTCTTCTAATGCCATTTTTGTCTTCTACAGGATGTTCATTTGGTTGGAAGAAGTTTTTCTTGGTAGATTGCACAATTGGCTTTTCATCTTTACTCCAAGGTAATCCAAGGGGAAGGTTGGTAATCCTCCTGATAAATTCGGGGGTGATTTCCATAGAGAGACCCCTCCAAGAGATAGTGAATGGGTCTCTCCTTTGGTTCTAGTGCCAAAGAAAATGGTAAGTGGAGAATCTGTGTCAATTATCGAGAACTGAACAAGGCCACTAAAAAGGACCATTTTCCTTTCCCTTTCATAGATCAAGTGTTAGATGGCCTGGTGGGGAAATTTTTTTTCTCCTTCCTAGATGGGTTTAGCGGGTACAATTAGATTCAAATCAGCCCGGAAGACCAAGATAAGACCACTTTCACTTGTCGTTGGGGTACCTTTGCATATCGGGTCCTTCCTTTTGGTTTGTGCAATGCTCCAGCCACTTTCCAGAGAGCAGTATTGAGTATATTTTCTGAACTGGTTCATGATGCAGTGGATATATATATGGATGATTTTACTCCTTATGGTTCTAACTTTTAAGAAGATTTATCTAACCTAGGAATTTTTTTTGGACAAGTATATTGAAATGAACCTGTCCCTTAGTCCGGAAAAAAGTGAATTTTTGATGACTGAAGGGACCGTGCTAGGTCATGCAATATCTCAACAAAGATTGCAGGTGGACCCCAACAAAGTTGCCATCATCCAAATGGTTCCACCTCCTCAAAAGGTGAGAGATGTACTAATTTTCCTAGGCTTAGCAGGATATTACATAAGATTCATTACAGTTTTCAATAAGTTAGCCTCTTCGTTGTTTGGTTTTTTGAGAAAAGATGTCGAGTTCATATGCACTGAAAACTGTTAAGAAGTCCTAGATACCTTGAAAGGCAAACTTGTGACTGCCCCAAGTTTGAGAGGCCCAGACTGGGCCCTACCTTTCCACATTCACAGAGATGCCTCGAACAAAGAAATAGGAGCAACCTTGGAACAAATTGATGAAAAGTTACGTTATGCCATATACTTTATAAGTAAAAAATTGTCAAAGGTAGAGTTAAACTATACAGTAACCGAGAAGGAACTCCTAGCTGTAGTGCATTTCTTAAATAAATTCAGACATTACATCATAGGCTATCAAACCTTTGTACACACTGATCATGTTGAAATTAGGTATTTAATGAATAAACAATATGTAAATGCTCGCATCATTAGATGCTTGCATCATTAGTTTTCACAAGTGTTTGTCTTGTTTTTGTGTTTTTTTTAGGGTTGATTTTGGTTGATTACCTTTTTTTCGCTACTTGTACCTGCAAAACTGAAATTGACTGAACAAACAAATTGCGACTAGCTGAAATGAAATTGCAGAACTGAAAAGGAGAGCAAATGAAATGCAAAATTGAAAGCAGGGAAATAACTAATTTACTTTTGCTGAAATGAAGTTGGCTAAAATGAAATTTGCAGAATTGAAAATGAAAGCAAATTGAAAGCAAGGAAACAAATACTGTACTTTTGCTGAAATGGAAATTGCAGAATTGAAAATGAAAGTAGGGAAATGTGAAAGTGAAAGCGAGGAAACAACTACTCTAGTTTTACCAAAATAAACTACTTAGTAAAATGTTGTAGAACATCAAACCTAGCAAACCCTAATTAACCAACTAGTCCTACTTTTGCAAAAATAAACTACTCTACTCTCACTTCAATGCACCAAACCTAAACCCTAATTAACCAACTAATCCTACTTTTGAGAATTGAACTTTAAACCTAGCAAACTCTAATTAGCCAACTAATCCTACTTTTGCAGAAAGAGAGATAAAAACCATGAAATGAATTCCATTACTTAACCTAGGAAGTAAACATCTACTCAAGCTATTTCTATAAGGAAATGAGAAAAAAACATCTTTCTAGATTTTTATGTATTTTTAGGTGAAATTGTCATGCATGTAATTTATTTGTTTGTGACTATGACAGTGATTAGGTGGCGATGGAGGATGAATTTGGAGTTTTTAGAGGTGTAGGAAGGTGTGGATGGGTCCTAGGAGGTCCCAGGTGGCCTTCTGGAGGCTTTTCCTGCAATCAGATTTCAAAAAGATACCTACAGGAAAATCTACAAGAGGCTTTTGGAGGTCTACAGGAGGATGTCGAGAGTAGTTTTGGAGGTTTTGAAGGTGGGAAAGTGGGTGGAAAGGGTAGTTGAAGACTAGGGTGATGTGTTAAGGTGTCTAGGGTTCATAAAAAAGGATCAGGGAAGAGAAAGATGGTTGGAGTTGTTCAAGGAAATAAAGGAAAGTTCATGAGAAAAGTGTAGAAAACTAAGGTAGATTTATGAGGGACTTTGGGTGACCTGTGGGACATAGATCAAGAGAAATGGTGATGGCTGATTGGCTTACTTATTGTGAGAAGAGGATTGCTGCAAGAGAACTGAAACTCACATCATGAGATTAAGCAAGCAAGGAAACTAGCTATATAAAAAAAACAAAAATTTGCATCAACCTGGTCTAAATTATGATCTAGGAAAGTAAATGCCGAAGAATACTACATGGAAAGAAAGCATGGAAGGAAATTTATTGCAAAGACAGAAATGAGCATGGCGAAATATATCTTAAAACAAAACATTAACCTTCTAACAACTTGCAATAATAGAAATCCTATGGAGAAGGAAAATCTATGTTTTTGTGGCAATAAGAGGGTCTTGGCCTCAGTTCATGGTCCCAAAGGGATGAAAGGAAGCCAAGGCTCTGTTGATGGCTTTTTTGTATCTTCTTTCTATCGCTGTTAAACCTGCTATAGAAAACTGAAATGGAAACAACCTTCTAAATCACCAAAAGCAGCCTATTCTTAACCAAGAAAGAAATTTATCTAACTGCAACTAATTCATAAACTGAAACAAAGCATATAAATACAAACGATAGGAGCTCGACTACTTGGATTGGGCCCTAACCCAAGAGCTTCAACCCTCTAAGGTAACTCAGTGCTAGCTCAACAAGGATCTCATCTTCATTATCAAAATAATAATAGGATTACATAAAATTGTCAACAAAAGTAAGCTCGAAGTTGAACAGAGCAAAGCTGCAACAAAAATTCGAAAATTTCGCCAACTTCCAACAACCTAATGAGGCCCTAGACCTCTCTACTTATACAACTGAAGCTCCCAACAACTTCCTTCAAATCAGGGAGGCTTGGCTCCCAAAACTTGAGATAAATAGAAGTTATCATCCACTTGCTCGACTGCCTCTTTGGTGCATTGATGTGGTTGCTTGTGCTCCGAGTTGCATGATGGAGAATTTGAAGTGGGGAGTCATAGATGAGGGAGATACCCTCCTATAAATCCTCTCCCTTGTCTTCTTCGAATATTTGTTGTCAAATGTCCATTAAATCTTTGACTTTGTCTCCAAAATTGACCAAAAATCTGCATTAAAAACACATTAGACTCCATGGCATAATGACCAACCCAACTCACTCTATTAGCATAAATATAATAAAAAAACATGCAATAAACTAATGAGAATGTGGATTAATCTAAGTTAGGAGGAAAAATGAGCCCATATAATTACCCATTTATGGGGCTCATCATTACCTCCTACTGAATGTGTTGCTCATCCTCTGAGCAACTAGTCCATCTCCTCATCTTTGATGGCCCTGGTGGCCTCCCTGACACCCATGCTTCTGATGTGAGGTCTTCTAATTTGCAATGGAATCCTGCCTTTTTGTCCACCTCTTCCCACTGCTGTTGTTCTTCTTCCTCTTTTCTACCTTCCAGTAGGCCTAACAATAGTGGGGGACTCAATTTCAGGCCAATCCAATTGGCCTTCAAATTCTGCATAGAGTGCTTGTACCATGGCACTCTCCTTAATGTTTCTTTCATCCTTGTTGGGGAGTGATACTCCCTGATTTGCAGACTGTGTGGGAGAGTGTTCCACCTCCTCATACAAGCATGAATACAGTCTTCCCCAAGTAATCTTTCCATGTCCTCAAAATGTACAATGGCCTGAGCCTAATCATTGATATACTTAGGGGCACTTTGAGGATTATTTGCAAGTAGCTGGTGTGTGCTGATGAGAGCCACGGGGTCTGATGGCTCAACTCTGATCATTAAGGGTTCATTTTTCTCTTTTGCCATCAAATTTTTGATTTCTATTGCCCTTTTCTCCTCATGATTCATCCATGATGCCATGGCCATCAGTTGCAAGTCCCCTAGCCTAGCATTGGGGTCCCATAGGTTCATATCGGTGAGGGCCATGTTATGCAAATAGAACTCTGCTATCTTTGCCTTGTCTTCTGCTGAACTTTGGTCACATAGGTCCGTAAACTGTCTATAATCTTGGACTGACATTGTGCCTCTCTATGCCAAAGTCTTGATCTGAAACTATAATCATTGGTCTTTGAGGTATACTCCATATGATTTTGCTGGTGTTCTGCACTATAGTGCCTCCATAGACCAGCTGGCCATGCATGCCAATTGTGTCTACTTTTGTTGCAGCTGTCTTCTTAGCAACTCATTTTATGTTTCCAAGTGAGTTCTTCTGATTGCCTCTCTATGTATTACAACACTTAACTCCCTGCCCATTTCTCTAAGCTTGTACTCCATGTGACCAATATCCTCTACCCCCTTCGATTTGGTGATTTTCATGCATCTATGGCTCCTTATTCTTTCTTTTTCCAACTCAAAGAAAAGTGGGACTGCAAATTTCTATGGAGTGATTTCCCCCCCTCAAGAAGATTGTAGTAAGAGCCCAAATAAGGCTAGGGGTCAGGTTCTTGAGTCTCTGTTGTTTCCTCCTTCCCCTTTGGCTGTTTTTCTACCCTTTTCTCAAATTTTTTGGTCTCCTGTAACTTAGTTAGGGTCTCCTGTAGAACAGTCTATGCCTCTTGTAGAGCTGTTTTTGAGTCCTGTAGTTGCACTCTTTCCTTCCAGGTGGAAGATCTGGGACTTCCTCTTTCATATGTGATGGCGGTTTTAGAGAGAGATTCTTCCCCTTTAACAGTGGGTGAATCTTCAATTACAATAGGCACTGTTGAAGATGGCTGTGGTTTTCCTGTTTTTATCCTTGTGCTTTTCTAAGCCCTGAAGTACATTGATGTTCGCCTCTTCCTCTTTTGTTTTGGTTTCACTGGGGTGCTGAGGGCAGTGAGGGTAGTTGCTGCCTCTCTTTTTAGGGTCTCAGGAGACACTTCTGTCTTTTCTGCCCCTTTTTCCTCTCCTTTTGTCTTCTCTGTCTTTGTTGGTTTTGTTTCCTCTTGCTCTATTTTGGTTTCTTCCTCCTCTGGTTTAGTTTCCTACTTTTCTGTTTGTTCGTCAGTTTCCTCCCCTTCTTCTCCTTGTTGCTCTTCCCCCTCACTATCAGAAGGACTGTGATCATATGTGAGGGCCTTTATAGCATCTTCTTCTGTCATGTTTCTGAAGATTTCCCATGCTATGGGGATTGTGAAGGTATGAAGGCCTTCTTCCACTAATAATTTAATCAACGCATGGTGAGCCAACTGATCTGGACCTCCTTCCTTCAACTTAATGCTGGAGTTTATAAGGGACTACAGGAGAAAATATGGAATGTTGCGTTTCTGGGGTGTTGGAGCATCCATGCCATATCTCAGCTCATGGAGGAGTTTGAAATGGTAGCCATAAATTATGATATACCTTTCTTCACAGGAAATATACTTGATAATTTGGTAACTGACCTCATCCCAAGGGTAAGGTAAGCTTGTTATTTTAATGCCATTTTTGTCCTCTAAAGGATGTTCATTTGGTTGGAAGAAGTTTTTCTTGGCAGATTGCCCAGTTGGCTTTTCATCTTTGCTCCAAGGTAATCCAAGGGGAAGGCTGGTAACCCTACTGATAAATTCTGGGGTGATTTCCATGGAGATACCCCTCAAAGTAACAGTGGCATGGGTCCTTAAGTGAGGGACTAAAGAAATAGCAAACTCTTGAGCCACTTCTTCATCAAACCCTCATAATTTTTCAAAGAATGGCATCTAATTTGCTCTGGTAAAAATGGCTACTACTTCAAGATGCTCATGGATCCTAGCTGATTTGTGGGCTCTTTCCTCATGAATCCCCCTGTCATTTTTCTTATACCCCTTTTGAACACCCAAAATAGAGATGGAGACAAGAATTTTGAAGGAACAGGAAAAAAGAGAAAAATTGTGTTTTTTAAGAAAACATGCATAATTTTTTTTTATGGAATTCCTCCTCCTACAAGCTCAATTCCTCCTTAAAACTGTATCATTCCTTGCACATATTAATAATCAAGATGGGTATGCACAAAACCTACCTCCTCAACCCATAAATTGAGCAAAAATCCTATGTTTTCTTCTTAAAAATTGCTTCTTGCCCCTCCTGTAGAACTGGTTGTAGGTGCTCCTGTAGAACTTGTTACTGCTCCTGTAGAACGTCGATAGCAGGAGGATGGCTGAAAATGATAGAGAACGATGGTTTCGAGGCTATGGAGGTGGTATAAAGCTTGCTGCAACTAAGCAGATGAGGATGAAATAGAAGAAAAGGTGGTGAAGGAGTTTCGAGGAGGAGTACTTATGTCTTCTTTGAGATATTTGCGGTGATGGGGTGAGCTGGCAAAAATGTACGTTGCCATATTTGGACCGTTGGTCTCCACTGCCTTGTCATCATGAATCCTCATGACTCTTCCCCGCAATCACTTCCCATCATTGCATCGGAGTTTGTATACCCTCCACTACTTTTCCTTTGGATTTTTCTGCATCTCTAGATGAGTGCAGTCAACTAGATGAGGGTGGCCAATTAACTAGCCACCTTTTCTCATTCAACCCTAACCATCTCATTCACTTATACATATTTTTGAATTACACAGATGCAACAGAGGACAGGGTTAGACACTTACCTGCAAATCGAATGTGCGTGCTATGGTGCATTTTGGTTCCTTTGTTGCTGCATGTTCGTATTTCAGTTGCTACATGCCTGTATCTCCTCTGTTGTATGCTTCCTGCTCCCTGATGTGTGGCTTGTGTGCTTTGTGCAAGTATCCTCTGGCTAGATCCGGCTTCAAGTGTCCCCTTCAATCCCATGGTTGCACCTATTTCGCTGTTGTGGCTTGATTTTAATGGGACCAGTTGCTACAAGAATTCCTACAAGAGCTCCTGTAGCTGCTTCTCCCTTTAAATTTTTTAGTTGATTTTTGTGCTAGGAGCTGTGAGGATGATACTGGAGATGCTGATGAAGACAGAGAGGTACTTGGTAAGCTGCAGGTGAGATTTAGAGGTGTTGCTCCTTTTAATTTTTTGTTTTTTTTTCTTTCTAAAAAACTAGTTTCTATGTTTTTTGACAAGAAGGAAAGAAATCGATGATGATGAGGTGGTGCAGGTGTGGGATGGATGGCCAGGAGGGTGGATAGCTGTAGGAAGGCCTACATGTTCTTGATGAAATATCTCAACCCCTCAAACTACTTTTTGAGACCATTTCTGGCTCTCTGTGATTTCTACAAGAGCCTCTTGTAGAACACATAGGGCCTCCTGTAGGATACACAGTCTTCGGGAAAAAAACACAGAGAGGTGGAATGAAGGTCAAAAACGATGGAGAAGAGTGTGGGGGATATGAAATAGGCTCAATGGCATCTTCTCTTCCTCCTGTGGTCCACCTATAACCTGTAATGTACATTAAAATTTAATTTATTTTTCCTTCTTTTTGAAAGACAACTAGGGCGCCTCAAGGAGGTTTTCACCCTAATTGCCTTCCTTGGGCACCTCCAAGGGAGGTTTTCATCCAGGGATCTTTTTTTCTTTTTTCTTTTTTCTTTTTTTTTTCTAACCCGTTGACTGCCTCATGAAGGTTTTCAATCAATGAGCCAATCTAAGGCGCCTCTAAGGAGGTTTTCACCTTAGATTTTTATTTTTCTCTTATTTTTCATTTTTTCTTTTTTCTTTTTATCTCTACCCTACCCTACTTGAAAAACAAAATCAATTTCAAGTATAATAATACTTCTAGTGGAGCCATGTGCACATCAAGATGATAGACAAAATGATGTGGGGGCTTGAAATGTATGCTTTGACATGTATCCAGATTTCAGAGACCAAATGATTTGACTTTGAAGGGATCAAACATAGTTGAGGAAGGGAGTGATGTTGCAACTTAGTGACTATTTGGAACCATATTACAATATAGTTGTGATGCCCTTGGTCCTTTTTCTGATTTGGATCATTCTTCATGTCTTCTTCTATCATGACCTTCACATCTTGCTCTTTTTGTTGATTTTTCTCTTGAATACATGGAGGATTTGATGGTAACCATGAGGGAGCTCTCTCGATCACTGATTCTAATGTCTTTTCTTCATCAAGTGAAACCCATGGTTCTTTGATCTTCTCTTTTGCATCTTCTTTTTCTGGATGTGGTCCTTCAATGATATCAATATAATCTCTTTTTTGCACTACTCTTCCTGAGCTATGGTGAATACCCTAGTGCTCGAGAGGAGTTCTTTGGAGGTGTTGTACCTCAGCATTGTAAATGGGTTGAGCTACTTCAATGTGTGGGTTTGGAAATGTTGGTATAGGTAGTTGAGTGGGAGAAAATATTTGAGATGGATGTGGATGGGGTTGTGGTTGGGCAGGTGGTGAAGGCAGAAGAGTGGGAAGAGAGATGTATTGGGGCCTCCACCCCTGATGAGATGCATTCCACTGAAGTTGCGACTGAGCATAGGGTTGAAATGAATGGGTGGCTAGTTGGGCATGATATGGAGATGTGAATGACTAAGGAGGAGGTGTGGACTAGGAGGGATGAGTAGGGGGGCCCCAAGAAGGTATGGGTGTGACTTGGTTGGGGTTGTAGTATGCCTGAGATGTTCCTTGCATCCCTTGCTGGTATGGTCTAAGTCCATGCGACCCCCTTTGGTTTACGTAATAGATCTGTTTAGTGACTCCTGCGGCCCCTTGGTATACAACTTTAAGTCCGGGCAAGGAAGGGCACTTATCTGTAGAATGATCTTGTTCACAAACTGAACAAACCCTTATAGAGTTCAATGTGCATTCATTCCTAGGATGCCTCCTTATGCATCTAGGGAAAAAAATGGTCAAAGCCTTCTCTGTTTCTTCTTGTTTCCTTTTCATATGTAAGGCATCCATTTTCATGGCAAGAATCTGCAGCATGTCACTCTTGAGGTCTTTCAACATGCTTCCAATTTCACCTTTAATGGATGAATTGGAAGAAAAGGTACTACTCCCATCATTTCTGTTTTCAGCCATTGGCTCCAGAGGAATACTTTCTTCTTCTTCTTCCCCTATAGGTTCTTTAAATATGTCTAGCTATTACCTAAGGGTTTTTCTTGATTGAAACCACTGAAGAAGAGAGAAGGTTGGCTGTGTGAAGCAGTGGGGGTGTTGGGCAAACATTTTCCTGAATTATCTATATTCATACAAGGCATGAAAATAAATCTTTTTGGTTGGTTTTTTTGTTTTTTTCATTGCTTGTACCTGCAAAACTGAAATTGATTGAACAAACGAATTGCAATTAACTAAAATGAACTTGTTGAAATGAAATTGCAGAACTGAAAATGAGAGCAAATGAGATGCAGAATTGAAAGCAGGGAAATGACTAATCTACTTTTGCTGAAATGAAGTTGTTGAAATGAAATTTGCAGAATCGAAAATGAAAGCAAACTGAAAGCAAGGAAACAACTAATCTACTTTTGCTGAAAGGGAAATTGCAGAATTGAAAATGAAAGCAGGCAAATGCAGAAACTGAAAGCAAGGAAACAACTACTCTACTTTTGTTGAAATAAACTACTTAGCAGATTGTTGCGATAAAGAGTAGAAGAAAGCAGTAATCACAAAATATTCTAACAATTTCCCGGCAACGACGCCAAAAAGTGGTGAGCACCAGTATTGTAGCAATAATGCTGCAACTCCTGGGATTCCTACTTTACTTTTATCAACCTGGTAGTTCGTAACAAACTTGGAAGTGATGGTGTTGTATGCACAAGTACTAGTTCTTACTGCACGCTGTCACTTGGTCAGCTGGCAATAGATTACTAGGAGCCCAAGCCAAATTCTATGGATTCCAGAAGAAGCTCTATATGTGATGAAAGAAAGGAAAGCTTACTCTACAAAGGCTACTCTACTTGCAGAAAGGATAAGAACACTGAAATTTAAGGTAAACCTAACAAACTAGTCCTACTTTTGCAGAAAGAGAGATAAAAACCATGAAATGAATGCCATTACTTAACCTAGGAAGTAAACAAGATCTACTCAGGTTATTTCTAGAAGGAAATGAGAAAAAAAACATCTTTTTGGATTTTTATGTATTTTTAGGTGAAATTGTCATGCATGTAATTTATTTGTTTGTGACTATGACAGTGATTAGGTGGCGATGGAGGACAACTTCCTTAAAATCAGGGAGGCTTGGCTCCCAAAACTTGAGATAAACAAAAGTTGTCCTCCACTTGCTCGGCTGCCTCTTTGGTGCATTGATGTGGCTGCTTATGCTCCAAGCTGCATGATGGAGAATTCGAAGTGGGGAGTCGTAAATGAGGGGGATACCCTCCTATAAATCATCTCCCTTGTCTTCTTCAAATATTTACTGCCAAATGTCCATTAAATCTTTTACTTTGTCTCCAAAATTGACCAAAAATCTGTATTACACACACATTAGACTCCATGGCATAATGACCAACCCAACTCACTCTACTAGCATAAATATAATAAAAAAATATGCAATAAACTAATGAGAATGGTGGATTAAGCTAAGTTAGGAGGCAAAATGATCCCATATAATTACCCATTTATGGGGCTCATCAAAAACATACTTGGGTAAGTTAGATTCCCATAATCTAATTTCATCAGCACGGTTAAGGTGGGCGTCTCTCACAAGGCAATATATTTTAATCATCAGGCCGTTGGCGACCGTGTCTTTTACCTGGAAATCTCTATTAGTTAGGGGAAGGTAGTCTAGGTTCAGATGAGGTGTGAACACAGGATTGACTTTCAATGTAGTAGGGGCAGCCATAATTCGGTTCTTGTGGATTCGAATTAGGCTTGCTCAAGGTTGAATTGGGGTTTTCAGAGGTAGTTTTGCAATTTCGAGGTTTGAGTATTTAACAAGGTGCAGTATGGAGTCTATTGGAGTAATCTCAATTAAGTTTTAAGTTTAAAAAAATACTCAATGACTGGTCTAACTTGAAATTGACAGGGCACTTGGTGAATCCAGGTTTAAATACCTGAAACTAAGGCAAATTGACTCTTAGCACGGTAAATGGTAGCTGCAATTGGTCGAAGTGTGCTTATGGAGGCTACATAGTTGAATGGGTGGTCTGTGGCATTCTCTGGAGTGAAATTTGCATGTGCGTTGACAACTTCGATGTTTTACAAGTGTCGTGCATGCATACAGAAGCTTGCAGGTGAAAATTCAACAAAAGAGACATTTTTGGGGCTTTTTGGCTTTTATAAGGAAAAAAGGTTTTTTGGTGGGTACGGGTCAATAGCGACTGATTTTTCGCATAGCAGGGAGGCGGTAAGCAGTTAATTTCGCACCGCTTATGGGCATCAGGTGGTATTTGGGAGGGGCCTCCCAATTCCACTCAGCGACTTACACGTCGCCAGGGCGGTCTCGTGGAAAATAACTTTTTTCAGGCGTGTATCGTCCGGCAGATGATCCCGCCCAAAATGGTTTATGGGGTGTTGGATCTGGGCCTTTAGATCATACGGTGGTTGGGGTGCGGTTGCTCACAGAGATTAATGGGGGGCCCGATGGGCACTTTAAATATGGAGGTATCGAGATTAATGGTGGATTAAGGTGGGATTAGGCCATGGGGTTGTTAGCGGAAGGCTTAATCAAGGTTTTTCCTAATTTAATTGCAGATCAATTAGTTAGTGGGTTTTTGTCGGGATTGATGTATCTTATAGTTTATATTTAAACTAGGGTAAAAGGATAAGTTTATATAGGAAATTAATATATACGAGAAAATGGTTATTAATGGGAATTAATATATAATAGTTAGAAGTTAATATAAAAAACATCGAAAATGAATAACGCTAAGCAAAATGTAGTTTCGTGATTTGTTTGTTTTTCGCATATATGCATTATAATTTAGGCTAAAGTGTTTTTGTGGGTTTTTTATATGAAAGGAGAATTTACATGGGGTAATTACTTTCCCTAGGTAGAAGAAAAGGGGTTTTATTAGGGAAATGAATGAAATGAAGGGGGGATGAAGTTTTATGAGGGGAATTTGGTACTTGGTATCCATAAGTCATTGAGCTGAGGGTTAGGTCCCTCCAGAAGTCAGAGAAATTCTCTGAGCCCCTTTGACTTAGAGTTTTTCTGTGCTTAGAACTTTATTATGTGAAATTAGTTAAGTAAATAGGTAAAATGAATGGGGGAAGTTAATCAATTGACCTTGAAATCCATCTTCATGCTTGATTGACCATTTACATTTGAAGCCTATGATGAGAGATGATAAATATGCTTTTTGCCCTATCATATTTCTGCAACCTTTCTTCTACTTACCCATCTACTTGTCTTACCATTTTTTCTTCACTTTATTAGGGTGCATTTAGACGAGCAAACCCTTATCAAAACTTTTTCTTTTCTTTTCACAAAGAAAACTATCTAATTCTTTCACTATATCATCCAATGGCTTAGATTAAACTGACGAGCTCCTTTTATTTTACTCTACCTAATCTAATGATCTGCCAAGATTAAACAGTTTGGTCAAATTTTATTCTCTAACTATCAACATGAAATTTAAAGCATGGCATAATCAAGATTAAATAGTTTAATTACCCTGGATTGTGGCATGAATCATAAGCTGCACACAATCATTATTTTGCATAAAGTAAATAGTAGTGGCATTTAGACTTGCACACTTTCATGGTCTCTTTTTGTTTTTTGGGGCTCATATTTTTCAGTTTTTTGGACCTTTTTCTTTATTCTTTTTGTGCGCTAATTTTTCTTTTAGGACATACCCTCTTTTCATTTTTTATTTTTCAATATGGAAAACATTTGCAGAAAGCAAAGGTATGTACATATTACAAGGCTTAACCTTAGCCATCCAAAATTATGACTCCTATTGGTATAGGAACCTAACACACCCAAATCCGAGGAGCTGAAAGAAGAGAGTCCAAGAGTCCAAGAGGACACATCTCGAATCAAAAGGGAAATCGAAAACATCTTTGTGTGTCAATCGAAAGATGAAGAAACTGTTAAGAATTTACATGCTTCTTCCTTATGTGAAAGTGTTGATGTAAATTCATTTGCAGCCTTTGAAAAACATAGTAAAGGCATTGGATCCAAGATCTTGACCAAGATGGGTTACAAGGGAGGAGGCCTTGGAGTAAACCAACAAGGCATTAAAAATCCAATTGAGGCCAAGGAGAGACCTAAATACAAAGGCTTAGGCTATGTTGCAAAAGAAGAATGGTCTTCTAGTGATAGCTCATGGATATTGTGTTCCTTTTGCCGTAAGAAAGGACACAAGTAGGCAAGATGTTGGGAATTTCATCCATAAATGGTTCTCATGTGATTCCTCAAGCGTAAGGAGGACTTACAGTGCAGAATGTCTCCAAGGAGAGATGTAAAAGCTGAAGAAGAAGGAAAGTCGAGTTCTTCTTGCCACGCAAGTTCCTCATGCAAACAACATAAGCCAAAGGACAAAAAATAGAGGTAGCTGTTATGTTTATTCGAATGTTTTTCATGATGGAAAACAACATGCAGATTTGAATAACATGTTGAGGAAAATGTTTCCATGCACCTTTTTCCTTTCATCTAACCATTATGTAGAGAAGTGCGATAAAAGGAAAGCAATCATCAGGAAGATGTTTATGTCTACTGGAATTAAGACCGAAAGGAGAAAATCTCAGCCAAGGTTAAAGGCTAGTGAGCCGAGAGGAGCTTAAAAGAACTTATGTACTCACTACAATATCAATGGACATTGGGTCGATAAGTATTGGAAATTGTTTCCTTAACTTCATCTTGGTAAGGGAAAGAAAATTATGTAAGCACCAGAAGAGGAAGCGAAAAAAGAAAAAGTGGCACAAGATGCGACCATCCCTGAAGTAGCTTTAGAAGAAGAGAAAGTTCAAATAGAGGGTTCATTTATCTGGTTGGGTAAGAAATGAGTAGACTATTTGTCCAACTGAAGTTTGTAAATTTATGTTTTGCACTAGTTTCATATCCCCATAATTGGATAATTTGTAAAAGTGATGTTCATAAATAAATCACTTATAGGCAACAATGTTTTCCTTAAGCAATTACAATGCTAGTTTGGCTTGTTGATAGTCAATTTGAATGGAGAAATTTGGGACTCAAGTTTATTTCATTTTGTAAAATGCATTTCTACTTGTAGTTAAAAAAAGACATTTTAAAATTGTTGTATGAGTAGTTGCAGCACATTTAATATGTTCCAAATGTGTGTAGCACTCAAGTTATACAAGTATTCACTATGTGAAGCTTGTTTGGGTTCATTTGGCAAAGTATTTTAGGACCTTATCCTTGGTCAGGATTTTGTAGATAAGCAATTCCAAGGTGCTCATCTTTTCAGAATTCTTATTAGGAAGGATGTTGATGTGGATGGCCATAGTGACATGGACATGTGTTGGCTTATCGTTTATGGATTTGAAGAACAAAGGTGAAGGAGAAGGAAGGATAGCCTTTAGGACACTTGCGGTGCGAACAAAATGCTAAACAATTCAAAGTCAGCTTTTGGAGACCAAAAGTTTTTAAGTGGGGAAGAGTGACCAGGAGCTCAAAATTTGCCAAAAATTCAAAGTGTTAGAATCTTGATAATATTAGCTTTAGATTGAAGAGCTCATCATTCTAAATCCAACAGTGTGAATGTAACCCAAATCCAAGCTCGTATGCAGAAGTTGGAGCAATTCAAAGTTCAGGGTTGACTTGATAACATGGCAAGATTGGATGACATGGAAAATCCCTTCAACAGATGAGGAGGTGCCAAGTGGAAGGCCTCCATTGGCCCCCGCATATCGCATATCAAGCAAAAGACATGTCGACATTAAAGAATCAGACCTCGGCGCAGAGTAGGTTGTGATGTGATGCGATCGCAATCACATATCGCACCCGGTATGTGCCGATATATATACGTCACCACCGATAATGTTGACTGCAATTTGCGATGGGGGGAATTTCGGACCCAATATTGTTATATGTTGTATTTTATAGCCCAGGTGGGTCTGTTGTTATCACAGTGTATGGACTTTGACATCCACCGAGGGAAAGTGTCGATTGCGATAGGACTATCGGATGTGATGTTTTATGCATTGAGATTTATAATGCCAACAGGTTCGTGTTATCATAGAACACAAGTTGGGTTGATACGCCAAAGTTTTAAGTGCCAATTGTGATTGCGATGGGGTTCCCAGATGCGATATGTTATATGTTGTATTTAATAATCTCGGTGGGTTCGGAGAGCGCTTGATGTAAGGGTCTGTATGCCGATGGACTTCATCGATTGCGATATCCGACAGGGCTGCGGAACCATAGCCTTAGCCATCAGACCATCACTCTGGTCACATGAAGAGTGATGGTCTGATGGCTAAGGCTATGGTTCCGCAGCCCTGTTGAATATCGCAATCGATGAAGTCCATCGGCGTACAGACCCTTACATCAAGCGCTCTCCGAACCCACCAGGATTATTAAATACAACATATAACATATCGCATCTGGGAACCCCATCGCAATCACAATTGGCACTTAAAACTTCGGCGTATCAACCCAACTTGTGTTTTATGATAACACGAACCTGTTGGCATCATAAATCTCAATGCATAAAACATCACATCTGATAGTCCTATCGCAATCGACACTTTCCCTCGGTGGATGTCAAAGTCCATACACTGTGATAACAACAGACCCACCTGGGTTATAAAATACAACGTATAACAATATTGGGTCCGAAAGTCCCCCCATCGCAAATTGCAATCAACATTATCGGTGGTGACGTATATATATCGGCACATACCGAGTGCGATATGTGATTGCGATCGCATCACATCACAACCTACTCTGCGCCGAAGTCTGATTCTTTAATGTCGACATGTCTTTTGCTTGATATGTGATATGCGGGGGCCAATGGAGGCCTTCCACTTGGCACCTCCTCATCTGTTGAAGGGATTTTCCATGTCATCCAATCTTGCCATGTTATCAAGTCAACCCTGAACTTTGAATTGCTCCAACTTCTGCATACGAGCTCGGATTTGGGTTACATTCACACTGTTGGATTTAGAATGATGAGCTCTTCAATCTAAAGCTAATATTATCAATATTCTAACACTTTGAATTTTTGGCAAATTTTGAGCTCCTGGTCACTCTTCCCCATTGAAAAACTTTTGGTCTCCAAAAGCTGACTTTGAATTGTTATCATTTTGTTTGCACCGCAAGTGTCCTAAAGGCTATCTTTCCTTCTCCTTCACCTTTGTTCTTCAAATCCATAAATGATAAGCCGACACATGTCCATGTCACTATGGCCATCCACAGCAACATCCTTCCTAATAAGAATTCTGAAAAGATGAGCACCTTGGAATTGCTTATCTACAAAATCCTGATCAAGGATAAGGTCCTAAAATACTTTGCCAAATGAACCCAAACAAGCTTCACATAGTGAATACTTGTATAACTTGAGTGCTACACACATTTGGAACATAGTAAATGTGTTGCAACTACTCATACAACAATTTTAAAATGTCTTTTTTTTAACTACAAGTAGAAATGCATTTTACAAAATGAAATAAACTTGAGTCCCAAATTTCTCCATTCAAATTGACTATCAACAAGCCAAACTAGCATTGTAATTGCTTAAGGAAAACATTGTTGCCTATAAGTGATTTATTTATGAACATCACTTTTACAAATTATCCAATTATGGGGATATGCAACTAGTGCAAAACATAAATTTACAAACTTCAGTTGGACAAATAGTCTACTCATTTCTTACCCAACCAGATAAATGAACCCTCTATTTGAACTTTCTCTTCTTCTGAAGCTACTTTAGGGATGGTCACATCTTGTGCCACTTTTTCTTTTTTCGCTTCCTCTTCTGGTGCTTACATAATTTTCTTTCCCTTACCAAGATGAAGTTAAGGAAACAATTTCCAATACTTCTCGACCCAATGTCCATTGATATTGTAGTGAGTACATAAGTTCTTTTAAGCTCCTCTCGGCTCACTAGCCTTTAACCTTGGCTGAGATTTTCTCCTTTCGGTCTCAATTCCAGTAGACATAAACATCTTCCTGATGATTGCTTTCCTTTTATCGCACTTCTCTACATAATGGTCAGATGAAAGAAAAAAGGTGCATGGAAACATTTTCCTCAACATGTTATTCAAATCTGCATGTTGTTTTCCATTATGAACAACATTCGAATTAACATAACAACTACCTCTATTTGTTGTCCTTTGGCTTACGTTGTTTGCATGAGGAACTTGCGTGGCAAGAAGAACTCGACTTTCCTTCTTCTTCAGCTTTTACATCTCTCCTTGGAGACATTATGCACTATAAGTCCTCCTTACGCTTGAGGAACCACATGGGAACCATTTATGGATGAAATTCCCAACATCTTGCCTACTTGTGTCCTTTCTTACGGCAAAAGGAACACAATATCCATGAGTTATCACTAGAAGACCGTTCTTCTTTTTCAACATAGCCTAAGCCTTTGTATTTAGGTCTCTCCTTGGCCTCAATTGGATTTTTAATGCCTTGTTGGTTTACTCCAAGGCCTCCTCCCTTGTAACCCATCTTGGTCAAGATCTTGGATCCAATGCCTTTACTATGTTTTTCAAAGGCTGCAAATGAATTTACATCAACACTTTCACATAAGGAAGAAGCATGTAAATTCTTAACAGTTTCTTCATCTTTTGATTGACACACAAAGATGTTTTTGATTTCCCTTTTGATTCGAGATGTGTCCTCTTGGACTCTTGGACTCTCTTCTTTCAGCTCATCGGATTTGGGTGTGTTAGGTTCCTATACCAATAGGAGTCATAATTTTGGATGGCTAAGGTTAAGCCTTGTAATATGTACATACCTTTGCTTTCTGCAAATGTTTTCCATATTGAAAAATAAAAAATGAAAAGAGGGTATGTCCTAAAAGAAAAATTAATGCACAAAAAGAATAAAGAAAAAGGTCCAAAAAACTGAAAAATATGAGCCCCAAAAAACAAAAAGAGACCATGAAAGTGTGCAAGTCTAAATGCCACTACTATTTACTTTATGCAAAAATAATGATTGTGTGCAGCTTATGATTCATGCCACAATCCAGGGTAATTAAACTATTTAATCTTGATTATGCCATGCTTTAAATTTCATGTTGATAGTTAGAGAATAAAATTTGACCAAACTGTTTAATCTTGGCAGATCATTAGATTAGGTAGAGTAAAATAAAAGGAGCTCGTGAGTTTAATCTAAGCCATTGGATGATATAGTGATAGAATTAGATAGTTTTCTTTGTGAAAAGAAAAGAAAAAGTTTTGATAAGGGTTTGCTCGTCTAAATGCACCCTAATAAAGTGAAGAAAAAATGGTAAGACAAGTAGATGGGTAAGTAGAAGAAAGGTTGCAGAAATATGATATGCGAGAGTGATGGCAGAACCGTTGATTTTGGTGGAACTGCCAGTTTTAACTGTGGTTATTGAATTTAACTAGCAGTAACCCAGATTTGGAGGAGACAATTGTGGAGAGATTGAAAAAAGTCATAACTAAGGCAATTTTCGAGCAAATGAGTTGCAAAAAGAAGCTAGATATCCATTTTTGGGCATTCTGAACTCATTGGAATAATTTTCAGGAGAAAATGAGCACTTTTGGATAGGCTTTTTGTAAAGTGAAGCCTATGGGTGCCTTGGTCAACCAGAGCGTTGATTCAGTTTATGGAGGAGCTCCAATATGGAGATGACCTTGCAGGGGTCTTCCAACCTCCATATGTTTTCTGCAGTAGTCATTATAACAATGTTGTAGCTTTATTTCTTCTTTTCTCTATATGTGTATGGAGAAAGAGAATTGTTTAAGTACTTCAAGTGGATGATAGTATTGTTTATGTTCTTGGAAGTTGGAGTATGGGGTCTTGGTGTAAGATGCTTGTGTTTGCTGAAGGCTTACATGTTTAACTGTAGGTTAGCATGTGTATGGAGTGAGAACTTTTGCAGGAAGTTGTTTCTTTGAAGGAGAAACTAGCCATTCCATTTCAACAACTTATTTACTCTTCTTTTCTTGATATTGAGCATAATGAGAAGGGGTCATGCCTTTAGATTTGATCCAAGGAGATGTAGCCTCGGAGGGGTGAACTTCTTTATCAATGGCTAGTGTATTATTGTTTGATGCATGCTTCCATTTCAGTGTTTTGGTTTCATGTTTTAAGTTTTCTTCATGAAACTAACTTAAGTAAAAACACATAAAATTCATGCTTTTACTTACTATTTTAGAGTCAAACCTCAAGCCCATTTTTATATTCTGATGAGGGGAATTAGCACAACATTAGTAATCTACCCCAATTCAGATCATCAACACCTAAACCAATATCCCACTGAAGATTTCCTAGTAACTAGTGCTTTAGTTTCATGAAGCCATTCCAGATGTATGAGTAGTTTTTAGGGACTCTGCACCATGATTATATTTAAGTGCTTCATTGTGTTGCAACGAAGCAATGAAGCACTTAAATATAAACATGGATACATGATAATGAAGTTATGAAGCTTTCAATTTTCCACTAGAGACCTAAGAGCTAAGGCAAAATAAATAATTAAGTAATAATAATTATAATAACTAATTAACCATTGTTAAAGTGGTTGATATATATTGATTGATATTTTTTTTCACAATTTTAATATGTTAATTTTATTATAAATTTGAAGAAATAGATTTGATAAGTTAGATACTTTATTTTGTGAATTTATTATTTCTTAAAATATTTGCTATTAGTTAAATGAGAAAATTTGTTATTGGTTTTCAAGTAATGATTTTATATTCTTTTTGTTAACCATGGTGAATCAGTAAGAGCTTATAAAAAGCTCGTAAACTAAATATACCAAGAATTTAGTCGAGCCTCCATGAGGGTTGGGGAGCCTACTCCTTGAGCCTTGCCACAAGGGGTCAAAGATGTCCCCCCTTGGGATTTGAACCAAGCGGAGGGGATAACATTCCATTATGTCAATCACTTAATTGCCCTGCGAGGAGGCTTATAATCATATTTAGTAAAAATGAAATAGTTAAAAAAAGGTAGGATTCCACTTTCCACTACCCTAATAATGGCTCAAATAAGGCAATGTAGTAACTTTATAATCATGTTTAACAAAAGGGAAAGAGTAGAAAAAGAAGAAGAAGAAGAAGAAGAAGAAGAAGTAATAATGCACCTAAGAATTCATAAACGCCATGAAGCCAATGTCCAAAATTTCATCCATTAAAGTAGAATATGCCAACATCTTTAGTTTGAGACCATCATATCGAGTTTATAATTAAAAGATGGATTAATTTAATTAAAAAGGAAGTTGTAGACAAAGAATATATGTAAAAGAGTGGGGATGAAACTACACCGTAAAGAAAATAAGTGTTGTAACTTAATTTCACAATGAGTTAATAAGTGGATAAATTGGATCCTTTCCAATGGAAATTTTCCTCAACATAGGAATTTGGCCAAAAGTTATAGTTTCATATCAATTCAGGTGAAACTTGGCTTCACAAAAAAAATCACCAAAAAATTAAGCTCACCCACTTTAACTCACCATGTTACTTAGTCATAAGGACCTCCTAACTTATAATAACCATAATGACCTTGGTATTTAAATTTTTATCCCACTCAAATTTTAATTGAAGATATCTAGTGTCATTCCTTGTATTTCTCTAATAGATTTCACTAGTCATAAGGGACAATGTACCTCTTCTTTATCTTTATCACCATTATTTAAAGAATAAAAGATACATAATTAAACTAACAATAATATATCTTAACTCCACCCTTATAACAAGTGTCTCAACTTGATAATTATGAAAAAGGTGGTTGTAAAATGAGCTAAGGGGTGGGAGGGGATGACACCCCCTACCTAACATGTAATCAACCTCCCCCGCACTTTCGACGGTAGGGGGGAGCCCTGCAATTGGTTTATAATCGTTGGTCGGAGCATTGTAGACCTGGGGCGTTAGAAGCAACACAAAGTTTAGTTTCTTCAGCGACAACGTTTATTTAAATAAATAAATAAATAATTATTTAAATACTTTATTTGCGCACCATAATAAAATTTAAAGCGACATTTAGTCTAGCTCGCTTATTACAAAGTGCATAAAGAAACTTTAACTTTTTCTTCGTCTTTTTTGAAAACTATGCACTTTAAAAATTAAATGCGTAGGTAAAAATAAGTTACAACAACCACTACACTAAGCATTCAAGTCAGTTATAGAGGAAGATTAGCCATGTCAATTTGATGGAGAACATGGAATTTTGTAGCAAATAAGTAGTACTAGTGCATCATGGTGACCAGGGGGTCGATGCAATTGTTGTAAGCCTCATCACTAAGAGGTTTGTACTTAGATTTTCTTAACCCCTTTAGGGATTTAATAGATATGGACTTAAAATGGATATATGTTACTAAATAAATTGAAATTGCTTCATTAAGTTTATTTTACAACATCATCTTAACCTTGAATCCTTTAAATAATAACATGTTTGTAGGTTGCATTTTTTTAGATTCCTAAAAAAAATCAGGTTAAGTTGGAGGAAATTCCAAGGGTGCAAATAAAAACATGATTGTAAGGATTTTCCCATGGTTTGTGGCCACATATATGATTTAACCTTGCCCGCGCATTGTGCTCTTCTGTGCTTCTAGAGCTCATCTTGGTCCATAATGGTGTAGATATTTATGAAGCTAACCTTAGTGGTCTTGGAAAATGGGTTGTTTGGACCTTAGCCCTAGTCGTATGGCTTAACCTTAGCTGCACATTGTGATCTTATGTGTTTCTACAACTCAGCCTAGTCCATAATGGTGTATACAAATATGAAGCCAATCTTAGTGGTTTTCGGAAATGGGTTGTTTGAACCTTCAAGTGCACCTCCCATGTTTCGCTCTCTTATTGTATTATTAGCCTTGTTGAGCGATCTCTTCTTCATAAACATAATCCAAAATATTTCTTTTGCTCCCCCTCCCCCCCCTTATTCATCATATTTTATTGTGTAAGAAGCCCTTATTTTATCCATTCCCATGGGTAAGAAGCTAACTATGAGTTTTATTTTTACAGTATCAATGTCTTGGTTTGTCACTTCAATAGAATTTGACCTCAACTTGTTGATATTCATGATTGCATTTCATGTTATTAGAAGCAATTGATTAAAAATTATACTTTCATCTACCTTTGTGAAAAGGGTTTTTCATAGTTGAGTTTGTATTGGTAAAGGACATAGTAATGATTCTTAACTTGGGCTCATGGTTTTAGGGAAACTTAAGTTTGTGCAGGATTTTTCAACCTTTTAACTAAGTTGCTTTCATAAGCTTATGTTTGGGTGAGAATCCCAAATCTTCCCATGCTTTTTTTGGGTTTATCCTCTCTTCAAACAATTGGATTACCTTTAGGAAAATTTCATTTTGCAAACCCAAAAATGGAGAGACTTAACATATAAAAATAAGCTTGAATCTATGTAGAAATGAACTTCAATAAATGATTTCCATCATAAATTAAACTAACAAGTACAAATTATTCCTAGTCTTCATTGTAGGTTTTAACCCCATACAGAAATTATCTGCATACGAATTCTAAAGCACAGAAAATAAACAATGCGAGAGCATAACACATAAAACACATATGCACAGAGATTTTTCCCTGGATCCCAAAACCGGGACTACTAGCTTGATTTTTCATTATGTTCCTTTCATTATGTTCCTTTCAATGTTATGTTCCTTTTTATACATGCCGAAGCATCCAATACCATGGACCGAAAACCATCGCGTCCAAAAACATGTGCGAAAATCATGCACAAAACCATAGGTGGATCCGCCCAACCTAACATAGGTTCCAAAACCAAAATTCTCTGAGACACTGCGCCGGACCCCATAGAGTGGGGTTACCTACACCCTTCAAACCCCCTGTGACCCCCCCCCTGCTACACAATCGGCGCAACAAAGAGGGCGCTCCACCCCCCCTCTAACCCCCCGGTTAACTACATGGGCTAGCCGTGGAAAGCATATAACACAACTAAACATTCTCCCACTTATTGTTTCTTTCCACAGGGGGCCACAAGAGAGCTTAGTCATTTAGCCAACCCTACAATGCCCATTGTTTCTCTACACCAAGAGAACTTCCAAGAGCTCACAAATTTTGTCAATGCATCTGCAATGTTCTTTAAAGTGTCCACCTTTACGAACAACACCTTTTTGTCTTCTATCATATCCATCACAAAGTGATACTGAACATCAATGTGCTTTGTCTTTGAATGATATGCATGGTTCTTTAACAAGAAAATTGCACTTTGGCTGTCACAATCTATCCTTATAGCTCCCTGTACTAACCCCATACTTGAATACAATCTCTG
>APFE030798370.1:198549-218148 GCA_000404065.3 Pinus taeda
TTGATGAATCTCTTAAAATGGACAAGATAAAAATATACAAAGCCCTAACTAAAAGGAAAAAGAGGGAGTACATTTGTCAAAGAGAGGAGAATCTCTTACACCCCTCTAAGGTAGCTCCTAAGAAATTTTGGAGGCAGATTCTGACTAGGAAGACTAAATAATAAAATTGCTCTTCATGATTGGAATTCCTATATTAAAAGGCTTTATGGATCTCCAAATGTCATGGATAATTTGGAAACCCTGCTCATAACGAAAGAAGTTTTCTCTTTAGAAGACATCAAGTTTGGGGTTAATCGCTTCGCTAATGGGAAAGCTAAGGACATTAAAGGTTACCAGACAAAAATCTTAAAAATTGGAGGTCTTGTCATCATCCACAAGCTTTTCAATCAAGCAGTCAAGCAAGGGTTCCCTAAACCTTGGATTGAGAGCCTCATTATCCATATTTTTAAAAGTGGGGATACAAATAACCCCTCTAATTATTGGACAATTATGATCATCCCTCTCTTAGCCAAGTTATATGGTAGTATTTTGGAAAAGAAGTTAAACATATGGCTTGAAATTGAAGGTAAGCGGGCTAAAGGCCAAGCAAGTTTCAGAAGGCATCACTCAACAATAGACCACCTCATTACGCTTGGGATCATTGCAAAGGAATGTTGTAATGATAAATCCAATTTATTTTGTTGCTTTGTGGACTTTAGAAAGGCTTTCGATGCAGTTCCTAAATACAACCTTTGGAATAGATTAGAAGAGCTAAAGGTTCCTCTCGAGTTGAGAGCTTCCATTATAAGGTTATATGAGAATGTAATTGCCAAGCTAAAGAGCAATGAGGGGTGGTCGAAAGATATTAAGTGTAACATCAGAGTTAAACAAGGTTTCCCTCTCCCTACCCTATTTGGCATTTACATCGATAAGCTCAAAGGCTATTTAGAGGAAGCAGGATGTGATGGCACGATCTTAGCTGGGATAGTCATCATCGTTCTTCTCTATGCTGACGATATTGTTCTTTTGCAAGGTGCCCATCTCATCTTGATAAGCAACTCAGGCTTCTTAAGGATTTCTGCTCTACCATGGGTATTACTGTTAACACTGACAAAACAAAAGCTATGATTATCAAATCTAAGAAGGACACTAACGCTAATTTTATGTATGACAATAATAACTTGGAGGAAGTGTATTCTTACCAGTACCCAGGAATTGATATTCATCACAAGCTCAAATGGAACCATAGCATTGAGAAAATGATTAATGGGGGGTGGAAAACTTATTTTGGTCCTGAAAATAATTGTAGAACAACAAACCTCGTAATGTGGGATACAAAGAAGTTCCTCTTTGAAACTTTAGTCACTCCTATTATTTTATATGGCTGTGAGGTTTGGGGTTGCAACATCTCCAGAGAATCATGGAGAAAGATTGAGCAAATCCAGAAGCATTTTGTAACTTATAACTTGAAAATTAAAAGTAATACACCCTATCCTATTCTCCTTATAGAAGCAGGTATTTCCCCTATTGGGAGCCTAGCTATGATTAGGTTTCTGTTGTACAAGAACAAACTCGATAACATAGACGATCATAGACTTCCTAAGCTAGCTTTAAATTCCAGCCAATCGGGGGTGGCATAAAGACACAAGGGCCTGGTTAAACTATTGGGAGATCAACGAGAATGATGCATTGCAAAACATTAATAACATTAAAGATATTGTTACTTCTAAGTTTAAAGAAAAAATGTGGTGTGAGAAATATTTAGCGGCAAAAAGAAAATTAAGTTATTATAAGAAGGTCATCAACCCCACCCTAGAAGATCAAAAGTATCTCTCTATTTTAACTAGCTCAAAGAAGAAAATTAATATAACAAAGATTAGAACGAATTCTCATGAGCTCCATAGTGAAATAGATCATTGGGCAGTTCCTAAAACACCATGGATGGAAAGGATCTGCCATATATGTGAGAATAGGAACATAGAGGATGAAAACCACTTCCTCTTAGAGTGTCCCGCGTACAACCACATTGGATCTCGGTTTCACAATCTTTATTACAATACTGACCTTCCTAGCCTTTTACAATGTCAAAATTATAGTGAGCTAGGGAAGCTTCTCTCCAAGCTTTTTGAGCATAGGAATAAAATCTTAAATCAAAATAAATAATTTGTTTCTTTAGGTCCGATAGACCAATGTTTGGTATGAGCGGACGTTAACCATCATTATCATTATCAATCAACATTTTAATCTTAATTTTAGTAGTTTTTATTTTTATTTTGTTAATTCTTCTTCTTCTTCTTCTTCTTCTCTTCTTCTATTTTTTTTTTTTTTTTTTTTTTTTTTTTTTTTTTTTTTAATATAGTTTGTTTTTTAATTTTCATTTTTTTTCTTTGTTAATTTTTAATATTTTTCTAATTTTTACCTACTTAATTTTATAGTTTTTTTTTTTTTGCCAATTTTTTTTATGGTTTACAAGATTATTTATTTTTTTTATTATTATTATTATTATTATTATTTTTTTTTTTTTTTTTTTTTTTTTTTTTAAACTATTTATTTGTATAAATTTATTTATTTATTATTTTTTTTAATTCTTATCGTTAATTAATTTTGTTTTTTTTTTTTTTAACATTTTTATGATTGATTTTTTTTTTCTTCTTTATATATTTGACTTTTATTTATTTATTTTATGTTTCCATTTTTTTAAAATTTTAATGTTTTTCGGGGTCATGACAAAATATTTTACGCCATTATTTCGAAATGTTGAAATATTACCCTTGGAAAAAAAAGTGTTATCCTAACATCAACACTTTTCGTTTTGAAAGTGTTTTTTGGACAATTTTTGCACAAAAAATTGGTTTTCACCGCCATTTTTAAAACATGTTGAAAATTTACCCTAGAAAAAAAAAGAAGGTGTTATTCCAACATCAACACTTTTTGTTTTTAGCACTATTTTTGATGTTTTTATGGGTTTTTTTGGCCAGAGTTCCCGTTTTGAGTTTATAGTTCCTGTTTCAAAGTTTACATTGTTTTTTCTTGGGGCTTGGGTCAAAGATCAAACAATCTAGTAGAGATGTATGGCCTTTTCTAGGGCCTTCACTTGGCCATAGAACATGAAATCTCTTCCATTGTCATCCTCGGGGATTCTCTCATCATAATCCATTATCTCCATTTAGGTTCCCTTCCTGAGAATAATATCCTTATGCTTCTTTTTAGAAGAATCAAATACTTACTTGAATCTTTCACTCACAAGTCCTATTACCATATCCTATGTGGGCAAAAAAAAAAGAGGCAGATGCTCAAGCCAACCTTGCCTGCAATTTGGAAGAAGGGAAATGTGTTGTCAACGACTCCCTTAGCCAGAAGGAAATTCCATGATAATCGCATATAAAGATCATATCACCTCTCTTCTAAATATAATTGAAGTTTTGAATAAGGCCTATAATAATTTGATAATTCACAAAGTAAAAGCTATGGTATTGATCTCCCACACAATATATTGAATTGGGCCAAATTGGAGTACATCTCAAGGATCAACAGGTGGCACTCTTGGCATGTCATTCCATTCGACATGGCAAGCTCCATAAATGAAAGCCTTTAGGACATTTATATGAGACATGTGCTACAGATTGACACGTGACTCCTTTGTTTTCCCATATCCAACTTTGTACTAGGGTCAATGGAATGTATATGAGATAACCCTACATATTCAATTACAATGCCATCTCCTACAATGTGCAAGTGATTGGAACTCAATCCAACATTCATGGAGGCTTACTTCAGCCTTACGCCACTAGAAATGGTGAATTATCGCATAAACTGGAGTTCAATGGTGTGGGATTTCCAACATTCTATATGGATGGATGGTATCGAGCTCCACCATCTAATAGATTTGAAGTTTATTTGCATTTCTCAACCATCTCATTCTCATACAACCTTTGAGTCCATAGCTAAGGTTTCCTTAATGCCTTACTATTCTTATTCACCCCTATTAAAGTAAGGTAGATTTCATGATCCTGTTATGGCTTAGTATATCCTGTTACGGCATGGCATTACTGATCGATCCATCCCGTTACGACGTCATATATATGTAATTACGCTCTACTCTTCCTTATGGAATAAGCAAGACATTGTATGGATGTTTGCAAATTCTAATTTCCTCTTGTTTTCTGTAAACTTCAGGCTTAATTTGCATGAGAATGTGCCTCTCGAACCAATTTCTCTCAGGGACAGGCCTAGGAAGCTTCAATTGCTATTGTACAGGAAGCCAACTCCATTTGATTGAGCACTTTGGAATCATGGGCGATCAGAGAAGTTGCTTCATCGAAAAGGAAGAAGCATAGGTGAGGTTCCTGGGTGCATACTCAACATATGGAATCATTCTCACTCCACAAAGGTATGTTTGCCAACCTCTTGCTTTTCTCTCTATGTTTTGTGTCTTACCGAGAACTATTGTTTGTTGAGCCTTCTCCTAGTTCTTTTCTTCTCCTTCCTTGGTCGTTCTTGGTCCCCTTCAAAGGATTAGAGGGAATTTTAAAATGGAAAGGTTGGAAGCTCCCCTCTATGGCAAGAACTATAGTGGCCCAACCCATTGTAAACTCTGCCTGCACCTCTAGTGGACAAGCAAGATGATATCAATGAGCTTCATCAACAAATTAGCCTTCTATCAATTAAAGCGAGTTCATTATCAGGGTAAATTCAAAGTCAATAAGCTAGAAACAACAAGCTGGAAGAGGAGGTGGATTGGCTACGCCGCAGTCAATTAGACCTGCAAGAAGAATTTTAAAGACATCGAGACAGAATCAACGTGTCAGAAGAGGAGGTGGATGGGCTTCATCGCAATCAGGTAGACCTGCAAGATCAAAGAAATCAAGAGGACAATAGAAGCACACCCAGTAGAATCCCTGATGACCCCTCAGACAAAATTTCCATCAACCTATCCACTTAGGAAATGTTTGCTCCTAGTAAATGTATTTTGTTATGAGAACAATATTGTAGTGGCTATAGTAGCTATAATTTTTGCTTTTGCTCCATACATGTTAGTAGCAAACGTTTAGATGTTAAACTAGAACTTCCTCTCTTTCCTCGTCTCGAAGATATTGTACTTTTGCTCAAATTTTAAGTCTCCCCTAGTTTTCAGCTATGACGGGGCATAGAATTAACGAAAACCCTTCTCATTTGTGTTAAAAAAAATATTCCTAGTCTCGTGTAACAACCCTGGTCAAAAATCCATGTAAAAACTAATAAAGGTAAAATAAGACATTGGTCATGGGACACGTATTCCAAGTTGAATGTTGGGAAGAAACATAGTGATGGGGATCACGTGTGATTAATTAATGGTTAAGGAAATTGGCAAAGGAAATGACTAAGGCTTTGGAAAGGCAAAGTGGCATTTATTGGCATTTTATTTATGAAAATAATGGAAATTAGGAGAAAAGGGAGGTGAAGGGTCACATGTTGCATGTGAGGAGGAAAATGAAGGAAAATAATGGAAAATGAAGAAAATAGAGGTCTAATTAATAAAAAGGCTTATGAGGACTAGTTCAAGGCTTTTGGTTAGTTCAGTTTTGGAGCTCTCTCTCTATTCTCTCTCTCTCATAATCTTGGACACTTAGAGTTTTCTTGGAGCACTCTTGGAGGGGTGTGGCATACTTGGAGTTTTGGAACAAGAAGGCTAAGGAAGAGCAGGAAAACGCAAGAGGACATCGAGAGCAACAATTACGACGAGTTTTGCTTGCAGGTACCGAGTTGCATGTATATTTTCCTCACTAGTTTTGGCATGCATGGCATATGCATGTGGTTTCTTGGTTATGATCTGTCATTGGCATGAAGGATTTCCTGGATTGACAGTGGATTTGCCTAGCCTTTCCATTTCCTGGATAGCCATGGTGTTGCGGGTTTTACTTTTTTTTTTTTTTTCTCTGTTTGGTTTTCTTGTTCCTTTGGTTGTGGGTTGAGTTATGAGTTCTTGGAAGCCTTGGTTGGATAAATGCTCTGGAAGCCCTGTAACATCATGGGTTAAGTTACTAGTCTTGGAAGCCTTGGTTGGACAAATTTTGGTGGGTTGAGTTACTAGTCCTAGAAACCTTGGTTGGACAAATGCTCTAGAATCTTGACAACGAATATGGGTTGAGTTACTAGTCCTGGAAGCCCTGGTTGCAAAAAACACTCTGGAGCCATGTACAACTTGGGTAGAGATCAATCTGGTGATGGTTAGTGATGTATGACCATGAGGTGGAATCACTGGTTGAGGGTTGAGGTGGTTTGGCCTCTGGAATCCCTGTATGACTTTTAATTGATTTGTTTTATGAGATCCCACATTCATGCTTGGAATATGGCATGGGGCTGACTGGCTGAAAGAAAGATTTGGTCAGCCTAATCTACGGTTGGGTGGTTCATGGAAGTCCCATACTTGGTCGGCTTATGCAATCATCAATAAGAGCTCTCTTTATCCTTGGTATTTTATGGGTAAATATATTTGTTTATATGTGGCTTATATGACTGTTATATCCTTGATATTTATTTTGGTTATATGATGGTTATGAATGAGTTTTATAACAATGGAAATGTAGGGATCTCATCATGTTTTGGTTCATCACTGAATGTACAAGGAATATTTGGCTTAATAGATGGTAATGCAGTTATTGTGATGAGGCATCAATGCTTCTTAGTGATTATTGGATAAGTATGAGACCCCTATGCTCAAATATGTTGTTTAAACTTGTAGAATGCATATTTGTGACGTGTTTGACGAAATGCCTGTCATAGCTAGCAGGGGTCCAGGCAAGTCCGTATTCAAGTAATTACATTTGTATCATTGTTTTGTTGTTATCTTTAATTTATGGATGTATCATGGAATTTTGGGCAGTGACCTGAGCTCTGGGCCTGAAAAAGTGGCACAAAATTCGGAGTCGCAGGCACATAACTGCTTGGGAAAGTCCCAAGTCATAGGCATACCCATGTTGTGGGAGTGACTGGAGGGTCCAAGTCACTCTCATGGCCATGTCATGGGAAAGACTGGGGGATTAATGTACTAAAAAGTTAGTTTGTCTTAGGGGCTAGTCACCTAGAAGGTTTGGATGTCCTCTGGGGGTTTTGTAGTATGTTTGGAAGTTATGTGTAGTGTGTTCCATCGATTCCACTTCCTTAACTAACACATAGGGAGTTGAATCATATCATAGTAACTCGTCATCACATGTTTACCTAGGTTTATCGGTTACTTGGGTAGATGTGGGAGGAGGGTGTTACAAAGTGGTATCAGAGCATGGTTCACCCCTCGGACTAGAAGGGTGGTGTGTTGGTCATGCATTCATGTCAGTTGCATATGTGTTACTCATACATGTGGTCTATGTGCTTGTTGCATATGCATTGTGTTGATCATGGTTGTAGTGATGTCACCATGTGAAGGTTGATGGTGTTGTCGTGGAATGTTTCGTCACGAGTGTACGATTGGTTATGCATTGTTTATGCATGTCAAGTGCTTATGTGTGGTCAAGTGTACATTGGTATGGTTGGTGTTGTCATGCATGAGGTAATGGTATGTGATTGATGTGGTCACGCATTGATGATCGAACTATGGTTGGAATGATGTTTATATGCCATTTTCTCTATATGCTACATATTTACATGTTGTTATGATTATGTTTATGCATGTATCACACAAAATCAGTTGATCTTGCAGATGAGATATCCTCCCCAAATGATGCTAAGGTATGTTGGTTTGATTATGATTTGGTTTAGCTGACATAATATTCCTTCCATGAAAGAGATCAAAATGACTAGCAAGATGGTAGATTACAGTTCACGAGATTCTCCTTATGGATCAGATGAGTAGAATGGTGTTGGCAATTCTTCTAACTTGGCAGACACATTGAAAAGCTTGAAGGCAGAAATAAGGAGTTGTGAAGCAGATAATGACAAAATCACGTTGGCAACATTGTCATTGATGGCAAAGGGGTATTGAAGGAATGAAAGGAGCAACAAGAAGCAACAAGGCAAGGAGCACCAACAAAGGAGAAACAACAAGCATCAAGGTAAGGAGCAACAAGTAGTAAAAGAAGGAAAAGAAGGAGCAGGAGTTGTGATACATCGAAATGTTTTGATAATGTTGCGGAGATTACTATATTGAAGAATTTGTTGTGATGTACAATTGTTGATTGAGCTGAATTATTGTGATGTAAAGGCGAGACTCCAAGGTAAAGGAAAATATGTTGCAAAGATTGTTGTGATGCCTTAATGATAAATATTGTTATTTTTTGTTGACATTATATTGATGCATTTCATCATTACATATGTGTGCAATTAATATTGGATGGGTTATTTATTTTTGTGTTCCAATATTCAAGATCTGAAGAGTTTGGAAATGAATGAGTGGAAGGAAAAGAGTCAAGCCTATTCACATCATATTCTCATGTGGGATACAAACAACCAATGAACTATTTCTATAAAATATGTGATTTTGGAAGGCATAAGGTTAGAGAATGGGAGAATGTGAGGGCACTGATTGAGCTATTATGCATTAGTTACATAGCACTTATGAAGCTGATGTGAAATAGATTTGAAGGGAAGAAGATGCAGAAATGAAGATTGAGATATGCAGAAATTATGACTAGGTAAATCAACACATTATTATTTATTGTTTGCATAAGGAGATGGTAGTCTCCTTTCAAGTAGTGGCTTGATAAACATTAGGTTGGAGCTTGTTGAGGTAGGAGCCTCATGAAAGTTATAGCCTACATAAAACATATGGGAGTTGGAGCTTCCTTGCAGTTGCAACTTGTAGAAAATTGAGGTAGAAACCTCTTGTAGGTTGGAGCCTATAGAAAATCAGATGTAATAAGGTGTAGGAGCTTGCCTTTGCATCACAACAATAATAAAATTGTGGTTTTCTCCCTTTATGGGTTTCCATATATATCTGGTGTCAATATGTGTTATTATCATGTGTTGATGTGATGTTTTGATTAGCTTATAAATTGTTGTTCACATATTCAATAAGTTAGCCATTATTTGTTAAGCTACTCATGCAATGCTTAAGTTAATGAGATTAAGGAAAAGAATTTTAATGTACATGAATATACTAAACTGATTCACCCCCCCTCTCAGTTTGGTCAAGTTTTCTTCAATTGGTATTAGAGCCATTAATGTCAATGGGGGAGGTAATGAGAGGAAGGAAGACACTTCGCAGAATGAAAGGGGGGGGGGGGAAATTTGTTGCCATCAATGCCAAAGGGGGAGATTGTTGGCAATATTTTCATTGATGACAAAGGGGCATTGAAGGAATGTAAGGAGCAGCAAGAAGCAGCAAGGTAAGAAGCAACATCAATGCAAGGAGAAGCAACAAGCATCAAGGTATGGAGCAACAACAAGCATCAAGGCATGGAGCAACAAGCAATAAAAGAAGGCAAAGAAGGAGGAGGAGTTGTGATACATTGAAATGCTTTGATAATGTTGCAAAGATTGCTATATTGAAGAATTTGTTGTGAAGTAAAATTGTTTGATTTAGTTGAATTGTTGTGATGCGAAGGCAAGACTCCAAGGCAAAGGCAAATATGTTACAAAGATTGATGTGATGCATTAATGATAAATACTGTTATTTGCTGTTGACATTAGATTGATGCATTTCATCATTACATATGGCTGAAATTAATATTGGATGGATTATTTATTTTTGTGTTCCAATATTCAAGATCTAAAGAGTTTGGAAATGAATGAGTGGAAGGCAAAGAGTCAAGCCTATTCACTTCATATTCCTATGTGGGATAAAAACAACCAACACACAATTTCTATAAAAGATGTGATTTTTGAAGGCATAAGGTTAGAGAATGGGAGAATGTGAGGGAGATGATTGAGCTATGATGCATTAGTTACCTGGCATTTATGAAGCTGATGTGAAGCATATTTGAAGGGAAGAAGATGCATAAATGAAGATGGAGATATGCAGAAATTATGACCAGGTAAACCAACACATTGTTATTTCTTGTTTGCATCAGGAGATGGTAGTCCCCTTTTAATTAGTGGCTCTATAAACATCAGGTTGGATCTTGTTGAGGTAGGAGCCTCATGTGGGTTGTAGCCTACAGAAAACATATGGGAGTTGGAGCTTCCTTGTAGTTGCAGCTTGCATAAAATTGAGGTAGCAACCTCTTGTAGGTTGGAGCCTACAAAAAATTAGATATAATAAGGAGTAGGAGCTTGACTTTGCATCACAACAATAAAAAAATCGTGGTTTTCTCCTTTTATGGGTTTCCACGTATATTTGGTGTCAATATGTGTTGTTATCATGTGTCGATGTGATGTTTTGATTAACTTATTACTTATTGTTCACATATTCAATATGCTAGCCATTATTTGTTAAGCTACTCATGCAATGCTTTAGTTAATGAGATTAAGGAAAATAATTTTAATGTCCATGAATATATTAAACTAATTCACCCCCCCTCTCAGTTTAGTCAAGTTTTCATCAAATCATACAGGCACAGGAGAAACAAGCAGAGGTTAATGCAACAATCCTTCAGAGTTTGTCAGAATTGCATCGACAGGGGTCACTTCAAATCAATCATGGACAATAGGAAATTACTAATGGGGAATATGGCAGTAGGTCTCCTAATGGGTACAAGTCAGATAGAGATGACATGAATAAAGATGGCAGGATGTTCTTGGGCACTTCGTATATGAGAGGTGATAGACACATGTACTATTCTAGTTCTGGTTCTGAGAGGTATCATGATCGTCATCGTTATCATCCTTACAGGAGGAGTGATAGGGGATATTTGTGGGATGAGTTTAAGAAAGCAAAGCCACCTATATTTTATCTAGAGATGAAGAAGTCACAGGATGCAAAATCATGGTTGCTTGGAATGAATATTTTCTTTAGATTGCACGATTACTCAAAGAACATGAAGGCCAAAATAGATACATTCAGTCTTAAAGGTAAAACAAATAATTGGTGGGAAGATGTAAAGAACATCAAAGATATATATGAGGAGGAGTTCACTTGGAGTGAGTTTGAGAGGCTAATCCTGAAGAAGTATTTATTAGAGATATACTACGATGATAGGGGAAAGGAATTTTATGGGTTGAAGATGGGATCTATGACAACTAAGGATCACACTAGCAGATTTATGGAGTTGTTGAGTTATGTGCCCTAGTTCAAATAGGAGAAGGCCAAGATTAAAGATTCATCAATGGGTTTTCGGTAGCATTCAAAGATGGGATTGAGTTTGATGAGCCTAGATCATTAGAGGAGGCCATCCATGCAAAGAGCAAAGCAAATTGGGACAAGAAGTGAGCAAGACCTCAAGGTACAAGTAATAAAGATGAAGGTTGGAAGCCTTTGCAATGTTGGAATTGTGGAGGAGAGCATCATAGGAGAGATTGTGCACAACATCAGGGTGGTAGACAACAAATATACTAGTGCTCAGAAGGCATAGACAATGGGAGATGTTTGATAGAGTATTCATAGGATCTATGCAATGTTGGATAACAGGCAGGCAGATCACCAAGCGTCTATTATCGAGATGGACAATAAGCTTTGTGATCAAGTTGTTTCTATTTTGATTGACCCTGGATCTAATTATAGTTATGTTAATCTTGACCTGGTGGATAAGTGTGGTTTGAAAAAAGAAGTACATGAAAAGTCTTGGTTAGTGCAGTTGGCTATAGGTACAAAGAAGCAAGTTCATCATTGGGTAAAAGCTTGTGCATTTGATTGAATGGTATGCCTACCACAACACATTTGAATGTATTACCATTGGGATCATACATTATGTTGTTGGGCATGGATTGGTTGTATCTTCATAAGACCAAGGTGAATTGTTATGACAAGGCTATTGAGTTCTTGGATGACAATGGGGAACAAAGAGTCTTGTAGGGTAAGAAGAAAGCAATATCAGTGAGAATGGTGACAACCGTGTAGGCCAAGTGTAGTCATAGGAAAGGGTGTGTGTTATTTTCAGTGGATATTTCTAGTGACAAAGGTAAGGAAGTTGAGGATGTAGATGTTTTGAGCATGTACCCAGTTCTACAACAGTTTCAGGATGTATTTCCCACAAATATTTTAGAGTTGCCACCTCACAGGTAAGTATAATTTTTTATTGAGTTGGTACTAGGGGCAACACCACCATTTAAGGTACCTTACAGAATGAGCACACCGAAGTTGGTAGAGTTGAAGTTGCAGTTGAAGGAAATGCTTGAAAAGGGATACATTAGGCCAAGTGTATCACCATGTGGCACACTGGTACTGTTTGTGAAGAAGAAGGATGGTAATCTCAGGTTGTGCATTGAATACAAGTAGTTGAACTAAGTGACCATCAACAACATGTATCTGTTGCTCAGGGTTGATGATTTTTTCAATTAGTTGAAGGGGGAAACAATGTTCTTGAAGATTGATATGAGATCCAGATATCATCGGGTAAGCATTAAAGAATATGACATTCACAAGACAACTTTCTGGACCAAGTACAAACATTATGAGTTTGTTGTAGTTCCATTTGGTTTGACTAATGCTCCAACCACTTATATTTGCTTTATGAAAAGTGTGTTGCGTCCTTATTTGGACAAGTTTGTTATTGTGTTCATTGATGATACATTGGTATATTCTAAAAATGAAGAAGAGCATGTCGAACACTTAACAACAATATTGAGATTGTTGAGAGAGAATTAGTTATATGCTAAGCTCAACAAGTGCAGTTTCTTTCAGACTGAGGTACATTACTTGGGACATGTGGTTTCCAAGGAAGGCATAGCAGTGGACCCAGAAAAGGTAAGAGCTATCATGGAGTGGGTAACTCCTAGGAATGTGGATAAGGTGAGATCCATCATGGGGTTAGCAGGGTATTATAGGGGGTTCATCAGGAACTTCTCATAGATTACTTATCCTATCACATCATTGCAAAGGAAAGGAAAGAGGTTTGAATGGACAAAGGAATGTGTAGCTAGTTTTGACCAGTTAAAGCAGTTGTTGGCACATGCTCTAGTGTTAAAGATCGAGATCCGGACAAATAATTTGTGGTGTGTATAGATGTTTGCAAAAGAGGACTTGGTGGAGTTCTTATGATGTAGGAGGGACAAGTAGTATGCTATGAGTCATGAAAACTGAATGAGCACGAGTAGAATTATCCGACACATGATATTAAGTTGGCAGTGATCATTCATGCATTGAAGATGTGGAGGCACTATCTTCTTGGTAGGAGATTTGTACTAATGAGCAATCATAGTGGATTGAGTTATCTATTTGACAAACTAAATTTGAACGTCAGGAAAGCTAGATGGTTTTCCACGATCAATGAGTTCGACTTTGAGATCAAGTAAATTAAAGGTAAAGAGAACAGGGTTGCAGATGCTCTTAGTAGGCAGATACAAGTGAACCACAAAGCAACTATGAGTTCTTATGGAACAAATCTACAGGATAGGATGTTGCAGGTAGGTTAGCAGGATGTTAGGTATATGGAGCTTATGCACATATTGCATGAGAGTATAGGTACATGTACATGTAGTGGTACAGGTGCACAAGATGTGGATTATTGTCTCACGACAGATGGATTGGTCAGGTTTAGAGACAAGATATATGTGTCAAAAAACAATGAGCTCAAGAAGGTGATTTTGATGAAGTTTCATGTGAAACCATATTCAGGTCACCTAGGTTATCAGAAAACACTGACAACAGTGAAGAAGTTTTATTATTGGCCAAATTTTAAGAGAGATGTGGCAGATTTCGTGGCTAGGTGCTTGGATTGCAATAGGTGAAGGCAGAGTGTAAGCATCTAGGTGGACTACTACATCCGAATTCATTTCCAGAGTAGAAATGGGAGGTCATTTCCATGGAATTTATCACAGGTTTGCCAAGGACATACAGGAAGCATGATTCCATCATGGTTGTGGTGGACAAGTTGATGAAGGTAGCACACTTCATTCCAGTGAAGTCTAGATACTTAGTGAATGATGTAACATAGGTATTCATAATACATGTGGTGAGATTACATGGTTTTCCACAGAAGATTGTGTCAAACAAGGATGCGAAGTTCACTTGCAAGTTTTGGAAGGAGTTGTTTGTAGGTTTAGGTATAGAGTTGGCATTTAGTACAACTTATCATTCGCAGATAGATGGACAGACATAGAGGGTCAACAAGAAATTGGAGGATATGTTGAGGATATATGTGATGCATCAACAACGGAAGTGGGAAGAGTATCTACCATTGGTAGAGTTTTCTTACAACAATGGGTATCAAGAATCTTTGAGGATGAGTTTGTTTGAGGCATTGTATGGGCGGAGTTGCAATAATCCTATCAGTTGGAGTGATCCAATTAGTAGGGTGTTGATTGGGCCGGACATGTTGGTGGAAATGGAACAAGAAATGTAGGTAATCAATAAGAATATGAAAGCAACATAAGATATGCAGAAGAACTATGTAGATTGGAACATGTTGTTTAAGGAGTTTCAAGTTGGGGAGCAGTTGCACTTATGCATCAAGCCGAAGAAGAGCTCCTTGCAGATTGGATTATGTGCCAAGCTAGCTCCTTAGTTTTGTGGACCTCTTAGGATTCTTCATAGGATTGGATCAGTAGCCTATGGACTTGCACTACCTCCGACGGTGAAATTCCATGATATTTTCCATGTGTCATTGCTTAAGAAGTATGTTAAAGATGTTAATCATGTGATTGACCAGTTTGTATTGCAGGTGGAGCCAGAAGGAGAATTCTAGTAGGAACCTTAGTGCATTTCACAGAGAAAGATGCTCATGCTCCAAAACTGAGCAATCAAGTAGGTTAAAGTGTAGTGGAAGCACTTTGGGACCTATGAAGCTACATGGGAGATGACATATTAGATGCAAATTATGTATCCTTCCCTATTCGCTAGTTGAGCGAATGTTTTGTTATATGTCTTTGGTATATGTTTTGGTGTGATGTTTTTGTATATGTACATATGTATATGGATGTAAATACCGCCATGAGCTATGTTATAAAGCTCCAATAAGTAGTATGGATGTCATGTCACTATGGTTGTAATGTTGTCATGTTGGTTTGCTTCTCAGCAGGACGTTCATTGTAAATACTGCAACGAGCTAAGTTATAAAGCTCCATGGGTAGTATGTTTTTCTTACAGTAGTCTTGTGGTTGCAGGTGGCGTTGAACACCGAGGACGGTATTCCCTCAAAGGTAGGGTTCTATAGCAACCTTGGTAAAAAATCCTTGTAAAAACTAATAAAGGTAAAATAAGACCTTGGTCATGGGACACGTATTCAAAGCTGAATGTTGGGAAAAAACATAGTGATGGGGATCATGTGTGATTAATTAATGGTTAAGGAAATTGGAAAAGGCAATGGCTAAGGCTTTGGAAAGGCAAAGTGGCATTTATTGGAATTTTATTTATGAAAATAATGGAAATTGGGAGAAAAGGGAGGTGAAAGGTCACATGTTGCATGTGAGGAGGGAAATGAAGGAAAATAATGGAAAATGAAGAAAATAGAGGCCTCAATAATAAAAAGGCTTATGAGGATCAGTTCAGGGCTTTTGGTCACTTTAGTTTTGGAGCTCTCTCTCTATTCTCTCTCTCTCATACTCTTGGACACTTAGAGTTTTCTTGGAGCACTCTTGGAGGAGTTTGGCATACTTGGAGTTTTTGGAGCAAGAAGGATTAGGAAGAGCATGAAAATGCAAGAGGACATCAGGATCAATAGCTACAACGGGTTTTGCTTGCAGGTACCGAGTTGCATGTTTTCCTCACTAGTTTTGGCATGCATGTGGTTTCTTGGTTATGATATGTCATTGGCATGGAGGATTGCTTGGATTGACAATGGATTTTCTTGGCCTTGCCATTTCCTAGATAGTCATGGTGTTGTGGGTTCTGCTTTTGTTTGTTCGTTTGTTTTCTTGTGCCTCTGGCTGTGGGTTGAGTTATTAGTTCATGGAAGCCTTGTTTGGACAAACGCTTTGGAAGTCCTGTAACATCTTGGGTTGAGTTACTAGTCCTGGAACCCTTGGTTGTACAAATGCTTTGGAAGTCCTGTAACATCTTGGGTTGAGTTACTAGTCCTGGAACCCTTGGTTGTACAAATTCTTTGGAAGCCCTTGGTGGTTTGAGTTACTAGTCCTGGAAGCCCTTGTTGCATAAACTCTATGGAAGCTCAACATAAGCTATGGGTTGAGTTACTAGTCTTTGAAGCCCTGGTTGGAACAAACGCTTTGGAGCCCTGGACAACTTAGGTAGAGACCAATTTGGTGATGGTTAGTGATGTTCGACCATGAGGTGGAATCACTAGTTGAGGGTTGAGGTGGTTTTGCCTCTAGAAGACCTTGATGGTTTTGATCGATTTTTTTCATGAGATCCCACATTCATGCTTGGAATATAGCACAGGGGTGATTGGCTAAAAGAAAGATTTGGTTTAGCTTAGTCTACGACCGGGTGGGTCGTGGAAGTCCCATAACTGGTCAACTTATGCAATCATCAATACGAACACTCTTTCTCTTTGATATTTTATGGGTAAATATACTTTTTATATGTGTCTTATATGGTTGTTATATCATTGATATTGCTCTTGGTTATATGTTGGTTATGAATGAGTTTTATGACAATGGAAATGTATGGATTTCATCATCTTTCGGTTCATCACTGAATCTACAATGAATATATGACTTAATAGATGGTAATGCAGTTATTTTGATGAGGCATCAATGCTTCTAAGTGATTCTCAGATAAGTATGAGACCCCTATGCTCAAATCTGTTGTTTAAAACTATATAATGCATATTTGTGATGTGTTTGAAGAAATTCCTGTCATGGCTAGTAGGGGTCCAGTCAAGTCCTTGTTCAAGTAATTACATTTGTATCATTATTACAATGTTACCTTTCATTTCTGGAAGTGTTATGGAGTCTTGGGCAATGACCTAAGCCTTGGGCCTGAAAAAGTGGCACAAAATTCAAAGTTGTAGGCACAAAACCACTTGGGAAAGTCCCAAGTTGCAGGCATACCCATGTTGTGGGAGCGATTGGAGGGTCCCAGTCACACTTATGCCCATGTCATGGGAGCTACTGGGGGATTAATGCAGTAAAAGGTTAGTTTGTCTCAAAGGCTAGTCACTTGGAAGGTTTGTATGGCTCATGGGGATTCTGCAATACGTCTAGAAGGTTTGTGTAATGCGTTCCATTAGTTCCACTTCCTTAACTGACACATGGGGAGTTGAATCATATCATAGTAACTCTTCGTCACATGTTTACCCTAGTTGGCTGATTACTTGGGTAGATGTGGGAGGAGGGTGTTACATCTTAGAAGTTGGATTATCAACAAGTTTTGTTGTAATGAAAAACTTCTTTATAAATACGACACATTGCCCCAAAAATGAAGAATAGGAAGTAGCAATGAAAATCTACCTACTAGGTTAATTCTAAGAAAGAACACTAATTGAGTTTGTAATCCAAAGTAAAATCAACACGAGAGGAACCCTAAAATCAACTTGATCTAAATCCTTGAGAAATGCAACCATAAATGAATTCTCCAATTTCAAAGAAAGAGCATCATGTTCCTCTAGATCTGGGACAAGGAACGTAGGTCCACCTCAATTCCTAACCTTTGTTAAGTTGGGAAAATCAAGTATAAGAAGCCAAGGAAATATGAAATATAAAACCTCCAGAACAAGAAAATATGGGACTAGTAGGATTATAAATGGCTACATCAAAACATAAATAAGTTTGGATGGTAGTGGGGAAGAAGAAAAAGTCTCCATCAACATCCCAACCAATGGTGAGATGAACTAGGGCTCACAATCCAATATAATCATGTATTGTTTTTATCTCTTATTAAGCAAGCAATATGTGTAAATATACTCGTGTAAGGTCTTTTATAATGCAACTTTATTGTATATATGGCAAAGTAGACTAGTAAGTTTTATATTATATAAGATCAAACTTCGCTCGAAAACACTAAAAATATTATGTATTAGATTGTTGGCTAGGGAAACTACAATGTTTTTACCAATAAAAAATAATTGTTTTGTTAAAAAAGAAATATACAAATAAAACAAATAGAGGTTAAGTTGTATTTACTCTAATAATGGAATTAGCACCACTCGATTGTGTTTATTTTGTAATAAAAGAACAATACCATTAGGTGATTTAGAGAGATGCATAGGGTGCAGGAAATCAAAGTGACTATTCTAGGGTATTTACATATTATTGTTTCTTCATTTTTTGTTGTTTAAGTTGAGAGGGGATAAACACCTAGAAAATGTGAAATATCCTTATGGAAAATGCCCATAGTTTACCATTTAAGCAACAAATAAATGGATCTTATCATATTATTATCAAGGAATTTTAATTTGTATATATTATCATTATTTCACTAACCTTTTCTTTTGATTTGATATGTCAATGAGTAAAGTGGATTGTCTTCCTATCAATGGACATACACTGGACATTCATTCTCATGAGCAAGAATAATGCCAACATCTCATAGGATGGACAATGTCTAGCTTTTATGATGTGTTTAAGGGAAAGCTAGGATTATCAAGAGGAGTGGGAGGTCTCTTTAGAGATCACGAAGGGAATTTTTTGGTTGTATCTCTCATTTTAAACCACAAAGCCAATAGCCAAACATAATTTAAGTCTTATCTTCAAGGATATTAAGTGCCCTTAAAGTTGATTTTTAAAGGGTCATCTTATAAGGGGGATTCAAAGGTGGTCATTGATTTTGTGGACGAAAAGACCCATTGTCCTAGACATGATTCACAAAAGCGAGTAGACAAAGCAAGTTTCAGGGTGCTTTGAGGAGTTGTAAGGAATTCCAACAACAAGTGATAGGGTAGCTTACTAACCAGACCATCTTTGATGAGATTATCTTGTAAAAGTCTCTTGTTATCATCTGCATAAGGAAAGGAGTAAAATGGAAGGTTATCCTCATTGGGGAATTAGGAAGAATAAAATATCATATCCATCCCATCACTATTCATCAACAGGGTTAGATGAAACCTTATCCTTTATCAATGATGACTCACTTCCCAACTCACTCCCCTTTGAAAAGTGAAGACTTTAGTATCAAGCATTATGGCAAAAGGTGGAGGGGAGATTTCACCACCCTAATGCATTTGCACTCAATGATTATTCATATGAAAACATTTAAGTGGTCATTTAAACTCTTCTTACCATGTTCTCAATGTGCTAGGAAGATGGATCTTGTCATCTTTTGAAGCACAGTTGATGGTGAATTCAACATAGTCAATAAACAAAGAGACCCTAGGACCAACTACATAGAAATGATAGAAATTAATAAGATATATTTTGTTTAGAGAATTTTCGGCGAAATCACATAAATGTTCTTTTGTCGACGCGTTTCGAACCAACCAGTGTGGTTCATTGTCAGGACAAGTTGAAGAACCAATCCAGCCCAGCTTGTTAAATAGTATGTGCAGAGACTCCAACGGCTAATTTTGACCTAATGCCCCGAGTCAAAATAAATTTCAATTATATATGTTTATATATTTAACCTTTAGAATTGAAATAATAATTATTATCCTATAACATTCTATTAGTATCTTTACCTATTTTCATATATAATTTTGACCTTATATGTAATAATATATTTACCCAATTACATGGGTTATTTTAATAATATTATTGGAATAATAAATTATTAAATAG
>APFE030798370.1:218262-232782 GCA_000404065.3 Pinus taeda
AAAATATTATTAAATAAGTATATGATGTACCTATGATATTATTTTTATTTTGAATGAGTTAGGTTTTGGGTATATATATACATTAACAAATGAATTCTTTTATTATATAATGTACCTAATTTAACTAATTCCTTAGAATAATAATAATTAAATATAACAAGAATATTTTTGGTTTGACTCGGGGCATTAGGTCAAAATTAGCCGTTGGAGTCTCTGCACATACTATTTAACAAGCTGGGCTGGATTGGTTCTTCAACTTGTCCTGACGATGAACCACACTGGTTGGTTCGAAACGCGTCGACAAAAGAACATTTATGTGATTTCGCCAAAAATTCTCTAAACAATGTTATGGATCACAGAAGTCTAAATTCCTTAAAGATATATTTTAGTAAGAAATATAATTGCAAACACAATGGCTAATGTGAACCAAAATATTATACCCTTCTTGATGTGGAATTAATGTTCACTTGCCTCTTCAAGGGGGGAAACTCTAGTAGAGCAGAGCTTAAATTACAAGTGATTTCCAAGAAAGTTTTAACAATGATTCTACATATTTATATAATACTTTCTATCATCTAAGAACAATCTAGAGAAGGAAATTTCTAGTGGGTATAACCTTTTGGTTAATATTTTTATAATAATTATGTTCACACTACTACATGGACCTAATTTTTTGTCATGAGCTCATGTTTGGGTGAGGCTCCCAAATATTACCATGCATTTTTGGGTTTCATCCTCCATTGGAACCACTGGATTAGCTTTAGGAAAATTTCATTTTTCAAACCCAAAAATTGAGAAGCACAACATATAAAAACAAGCCCGAATCCATGTAGAATAAACTTCAACAAATGGTTTCCAAAATAAATTAATCTGATAAGTAAAAACTATTTCTAGTCTCATAAATTGGATTATGAAAAAGTTTCATTGTGATGCAAAGCTTATATTGAAATAGGGCACATTGCACAAAAATGAAGAATAGGAAGTGACAATGAAAATCTAACTATTGGGTTAGTTCTAAGGAAGACCACTAATTGATTTTGCAATCCAAAGCAAAATCAATATGAGAGGAACCCTAGAATCAACCTCATCGAGATACTTGAGAAATGCAACTAGAAACTAATTATCCAATTTCAAAGAAAGAGCATCATGTTCCTTTAGATCAAGGACAAGGAACTTAGATCCATATAAACTCTTAACCTTCACCAAGTTGGTCAAATCAAGTAGAAGAATCCAAGGCAAAAATATGGGACTACTAGGATCAGAAATGAATTCATCAAAACATATAGAAGTTTGGATGATAGTGGGAAAGGAGAAAAAGGAACCAAGGCTCACAATCAAATATAATAATGTATTATTTTTGTCTCTTATTCAACAAGCAATATGTGTAAATATACTCATGTAAGGTCTTTTGGAATGTAGCTCTATTGAATATCTGGTAGAGTAAACTAGAAAGTTTCATATTATATAAAGATCAAACTTCTCTCGAAAATGCTAAAAATCTTATGTATTAGATTGTTGACTAGTGTGACTACAATGTTTTCACCCATAAAAAAATAATATATAAATAAAATAAAATAGAGATTAAGTTGTACTTACTCTAATAATGGAATTACTACCACTAAATTATGTTTCTTTTACAATAAAATAATATTACCATTAGGTGCTTTAGAGAGATACATATAATGTAGGGAAATCAAAGTGATTAGTAGAGGGTCTTTTACCTATTATCATTTCTTCATTTTTTTGTTGTTCAAGTTGAGAGGGGATAAAAAACCATAAATAGTGAAATCTCATAGTGGAAAATGCCCCTAGCTTACCATTCAACCAACAAAGAAATGGATCTTATCATCTTACTATTAAGATTTTTTTTTTTTTTTTTTATTTGTTTTGTTTGTTTTGTTTTTTTTGTTTTGTTTTGTTTTGTTTTGTTTTGGTTTTTGTTTTTGTTTTTTTTACATATTATCATTATTTCACTGACCTTTTCTTTTAATTTGATATGTCAATGAGTAAGGTGAATTATCTTCCTATCAATGGACATACATTGGACATTCTTTCACGTGAGCAAGGATAATGTCGATCTCTCATCAAAGGGACAATGTTTAGTTTTGATGATGTGTTTAATGGAAATTTAGGATTATCAAGAGGGGAGGGAGGTCTCTTTAGAGATGACGAAGGAAAATTCTTGGTTGCATCTCTCAGTTTTAGACCAAAAATCCAATAGCCAAACATAATTTACATCTTTGCTTCAATGACATCAAATGCCCTTAAAGTTGAATTTTAAAAGGTCATCTTCCAAGGGGGATTCAATGGTGGTCATTAGATTTGTGGATGGAAAGACCCATGTCCTATACATGATTCACAAAAGTGAGTAGAAAAAACAAGTTTTAAGGTGCTTTGATAAGTTGTAAGGAATTCCAATAACAAGTGATAGGGTAGCTTATTAACCAGACCATCCTTGATAAGCTTATCTTGTAAAAGTCTCTTGTTATCACCTCCACAACAAAAGGAGTAGAATGGATGGTTATCCGCACTGGGGAATTAGGAAAAATAAGATATCCTATCCATCCCATCATTATTCATCAATAAGAATACATGAACCCTTATCCTTTATCGATGATGACTCACTTCCCAACTCACTCCCCTTGAAAAGAGAAGACTTTAGTATCGAGCATTGAGGCAAAAGGTGGAAGGGAGATTTCACCACCCTGATGCATTTGCACTCAGTGATTATTCATATGCAAGCTTTAAACGGGTCATTCAAACTATTCTCACCATGTTCTCAATGTGATAGGAAGATTGATATTGTCATATTTTGAAGCACATTTGATGGTTAATTCAACATAGTCAATAAGAAAAGAGACCCTAGGACCAACTGTGTATAAATTATAGAAATTAATAAGATATATTTTAGAAAAACATAGAATTGCACACAAAATGGTCAAAGTGAACGAAAACATTATACCTGTATTAATGTGGAAGCAATGTTCACTTGCCTCTTTGAGGGGGGAAAGTCTAGTGGAGCAAAGCTCAAATTACAAGTGATTCCCAAGACATCTTTTACAGTGCTTCTACGTATTTATATAGTACTTTCTATCATCTAAGAGCATTTTTAGAAAAGGAACTTTTAGTGGGTAGAACCTCTTAGTCAATCTTTTTATAATAATTGTGTTCACTCTACTACATGGACCTTATTTATTAATGATGGAATTAATACATCACAATACACAATAATCTATCTACTTAGTGGGTTAGGGAGGTTAAGAACCTAACATAACCTCCCCTAAAAAAGTAGTCTCATCCTCGAGCTTGGACATGTGGGAAGTGTTGATGAATGGTGATTGGTTCTTTTTACCACAAAATCTAGCACTCTAGTGCAAAGTCTCACCTGGCAACCTAGGTCTTGTGGCAACCATGAGATCAACCACTATTGTCACCTCAGTGGCCTCTCTATTTTTATTTAGTGGTGTATGTTATCCCCACAAGGGTGGCTCTTCCGAGTAAGGCTTAAAGGTTGGATGACAAGGATTCCAAGCCAAATGGCTCCCTAAGGGACTCTAAAGAGTTATTCAACAATGGAAGTTGCATAGGTGATAAGATTACAATGGTTATGGGATAAAGTATTAGCAAAACCTTAAAGGATAAGATAAGAATTACAAGTGTTCAAGTACTCTTTCCACCAACCCCAATAGATTAAAGGAAGATTGTTATAAACTAGGGTTTTTATGGTATGTATATTTATAGCAGGTAATAACATATAAAAACAAGAAAATAGCCTTCAAATGATAGATTCAATAAGGGATCAAAGTTTATAAAGAGATAAGAAAGGGGTAAGGAAAATTTAAGCGCTTTAATGGGTTTAAATGCATAAAACAACAATAAATATATAGATGTCAACCATACTTTTGGGGCGAAAATGCAATTAATGCTATATTTTGCCTTTTAAATTTATAAAATGAATTTTTTATGAATAGGGCAATAACATATAAATGCAAAATTACCATAAAATGCAAATTAAACCAAACCCTAACCTTCTTTACCAAGAAATAAGGGAAAGAAGTAAATTTACAAGGTGATCCCACAACTAGATCATTGCCTCTTTTCAATTGGGCTACGGAGTCAAAGAGGGTGAGGTCAATGATAAAAGGACTTGGGTGAAGAGAGTGGAAGCCCAAGTATATCCTCTCAAAAACCCTAATAACTTCTTGTAATACGAGATTTAATGTCAAAGGATGCATGCAACAAGTTCTTTTGATGGATTTTTGAATGCCAAATTTTGCATAACATATTAGAAAGAAGATTACATGGAAAAAAAAATCATTTTTTAATATAGCATAATAGAAACCCTAATTTTAGTAAATTGCATGCTAAATGGAAGAAAAATGACAATAAAAATACACCATCCAATTAAGAATCACTTCATAATTCCAAAGATAGTATCTCCATCCAAAAATATCCCTCCTAAGATAATTTGCTCCATCATTCATCCTTAGTGACCAAGAGAAACAAAGAATAAGATTATTGCACACTCACTTAAGAGAGAAGAGAGAAGTGTGTGTGATCATCCATGCATGAAAGTGAGTTCCCTTTATTTATATGAGGGAATCCAAGTCATTTTTCACAAATTTACAACAAAAAGCCCTAAAAACTTGATAGGAGCCTTCAACTATGCCTAAAGGTCACAAGCGACCTTAAGATAGCATTAAAAAGTGATAAAACATAAGAGATACATCACAAATCCTCTACATATATGGGACTAAAGATTCTCCAACATGACATCATCCTCCATAATGGACATCTCCATCAAGTAAGCGAAAAAGTGGGTCCAAGAGTGCTCCTCACTCCAAGTGAAATCACCAAAGCACATGATTTCATCTCCAAATAACATTTCCTCTACCATGGCATCATCATGAACAAGGCTCATGTCACCCTTCTAGGGCATGCATGGAGGATGTGACAACCCTAGGAGAAAGTGTTGGCATCAACATAAGGTGTGATAACCATCTCAAGTGGTCTCCATCATCATCTAGGATTTGGAGCAAGGCAACATCCATCAAATAAGGACAAGGCCAAACTAGGGGTGTCTTAGGTCCATCTAGGAACACCATTTTGTTGGCATTATGACTCAAGTTTGGCACTATGCCACAGATGTTGTCCTTTATAGCAACTCACTCAAATGACAGATCACAGTTCAGGCTCTCAGAATAAAGAAAAAAGAGATATACGCAGTTTCCACTTAACCAAGTCGCGTATACATGCGGGATCACTGATCAAAAGTCATGTATGGGTATGCATGCACTTTAATGCACGGAAAAGTGCGTACATGTGGGAAAACTTATTTTTAGTCCATGGTATTTGGTCCTTGGTATTTGGACCTATGGTTTTGGACCATGGCATCTCGTCCGAAGTGTTGAACCCAGGTATTTGGACCAAGGTATTGGTTCTAAGTGGTTTTGGACCATGGTATTGAGTAAGGCCTAAGACTATAAAAGGGGAAGGAGATCGTTAGGCAAAGGAACTTACTCAAGCTTTAAATATCTTATGAAGAGCAAGATCTAGAATACTAGCCATTGGGTTATGGTGCATAGCTGAAGGAGGAACCTGAGCGCTAGAAGAAGGATAAGTTCTATTGATGGGTCAAGATCTTAAGGCTTGAAGAGCAGTATCTTTGTGTGATTTTGATCTTTTATATTTGGCGCATGACTTGATCTATAAATCTGATGATCTAGGTGTAACTGATGTCTGAATGGTTGAAAAGGGTAAATTATCTTTTACATATATGTACGTAGGTTTGGCATAACAAAGGCGCGTATACACGCTAGTTCGATAATTCAAAACAATGTATACGCTGGTTTGCCTTAATACAGAAGGGTATGCACACAACTTCCTCATCTTAAAGTAGCATACTTCTCATAAAATATGTTTTAGTTACTTCTGTTTATTGCTGCAGTATTCTAGGTTCACAACTAGTGTCTAGTTAATGTTATTGTATTCTGGTTACAACATTTAGAGAAGTGATTGATTGATTTAGTTTTGGTTGGTGCAAAGGGGATTGGTTGATGCAGATACATTTGATGTTTGATTGATGTTATTTATGGATCCAATCTGAAAATTTATGAAATGTGGTCCCTGGAAGAAAAGAGAAGGTTGTAGCCTTCTGTAGGTCAGCACCTACGTACTAGTACATCAACTAGTACAAGAGCTAAGGGGGTTGTAGCTCCCTTCTAGGAGACGCTGGAGAACAAGAGAAGGTTGTAGCCTTCTGTAGGTAGAAGCCTGCGTACTGGTATAAGACTGCACCAGTACAGAAATATTGTAAAAAGAAGTTTCTTATTAATAAGAAGATATAGACGCATTGTAGCAGGTGGTTTTCACCCACATTGGGTTTCCACCTTATGTCTTTTGTTCATGTGTGTGATGATCTGTTCTTTTTTATTACACCTGTTTACTGTTCTTATGGTTAATGAAGTTCTGATGCACTGATTAAAGATCAACATTTAATGGATTAACTGAATCATAAGTTTACTGGATATACGCTAGTTGATTTAGACACAGTTGCGTATATACGCAGGTTCCCATAACTGAAGTAACGTGTATATATATATGAAAAAGTGTTTGATTTGATAATACTATCACCACACCCCCCCCCACCTCCCCCCCCCCCCCCCCCCCCCCCCCCCCCCCCCCCCCCCCCCCCCCCCCCCCCCCCTCATATATTTCCAACACATTATCAAGCCAAACACCTTGGCTTCTTGGCTTAGCATTTCAACATATTCAGGTGTAGAAAGGGGTATACAACCATGTGGAGGCTCCTCAAATCCCAATGCTCATCTCAGGAGGGCAATGTTAGGGCTACAAAGTCATACATTTATCAAGCCAACACCTTGGCTTCTTGGCTTAGCATTTCAACATATTCAGGTGTAGAAAGGGGTATACAACCATGTGGAGGCTCCTCAAATCCCAATGCTCATCTTAGGAGGGCAATGCTGGGGCTACAAAGTCATATGTGCTCTCAATACTAGGTGGTATGTCCTCCCCATGGTGTTAGAGAGGTGTTAAGACATCCCTTAAGGGATATCTACTGGGTGTGTGATGAACCACCTAAAACATACCATTAAGATCAAGTAACATCGACATCATTGGGGACAAAAACCATTAAAGTATCATAGTGGACGATATTCAATGTTAGGGGCACACACATAGTTCACACAAACCTTACCTTCAAATGCTTTTTCTAGCTAAGGACTTTTAAGCAAGTTACCACATTTAAGTTAGGGATGATTATGTATTTAGCCCTATTATGTGCGTGCATCACCTAAGGGGAGGGGTATTTCATAAGTAGACCCATTAATCCATAGATGCACCTGATAAAGGTGGTCATGGAATGGGAAATACTTCAAAGAAGATGACCATAACCATGGTACCAACTGAAGGATGTCCAACATCTCTAAGTATAATGATCATAAGAGGGAGAAATTGTAGAGGCATGAGTTAGCCCTTTCCTCAACCTAATTTATCCATCCCTCTAGTGTTCCTTTTACTTAATGATTTTTATTTCTTTATTCCATAGCTTAGGTGACCTAGATTGATTTATGCTTTCCCAACACCTGTTAAATATGTATCATTTAATTGGTCATTGGGGTTGGGACATTCATAACTTCCTTTATTTTATATAGAGCATGGAATGCTTAGGAATTGGGTGATGGTCAATGAGGTGGGTAGAGCTCATGATCTATTATTATCCATGTGCTTATTATGTCCCAACCATATTTTGCATTTTGCATTTTCTTTATTTGTGGCTTCATGTGCTTTTATCTTTATTTCAATTGCGTCAACCTCTTGGGGAAAATTTATGGCCTCTGACTCAGAGATGAGGATATGGGGTGCCAGTCCCAATGGCCTGTTGAAAATTATATAGCAAGGAATGACTTCTTTGACTTGTGTCATAGTCAAATATGCTAATTCAAATTCAGTCTCGTAGATACTTGAGTTAGTTGTTAGTTAACATGTGTGATGTGACCTATCATTGAGTTATCGTCAATTATTTTGAGTTAGATCGCATGCAGTGAGTTGTGGACTACTTGATGGCTAAAATTAGTTATTTGGTGGAGTTAAATTCTAGTGTCTATCAGTTAATTTATCCCTAGTTTTAGAATAGAGATAAATTTGAATTTAGTTAAGTGGTTTGACTTTTTGTTAACTCGACTTAGTCTCAGTTAACTGTAGTAGCTGCTAAAATTATCCCTAGTAGGTCATGCCATTCAAATTTCTTGTTGAGATTGAATAAATGCACAAATTGTGTTTATTATGGTACATAGGCTTTTGTGTGCGGAGCTTGAGAAGCAAGCAGAGCAATTCTCTTGGGAATTGCACAAGGAAATAGGAGAAATTCCTATCTTTTAGGGGCAAATTTGCGCTAGGAAATAGGAGCTTCCTCGCAGGCCTTATTTTCCTAAGTGTTGGGAAACTATTGTAGAGAGTTGATCAATATTGTAGGGAGCTTCATGCTTGAAACAAATTTTATGTAATAGATCAACTTGCTTAGTTTATTTAATACAAGGAAGAGGGGTTTTTCCCAGTTGGGTTCCCCAGATAAATTTTGTGTAATATGTGTGATTATGTTTCTATTCATTATTTTCTTTCTAGAGTTTTTTTGGTAGAGGAATCTTGTGTATTTTGTTATCAGTTTGATCTCATTAGCAATTTCAAGGTCTCAAGGATTTTCTACATGGTATAAAAATTGAAAATAAGATAAAGATTAAGTTCCTTGATCAAATTCAAAGCACATTGGAGAGAAGACTAGTTAGTGTAGGAATTCTACAAGTGCATGAATCATGTTAGTCTATGGCTTGAGGACAGGGCATGCCCTATGAGGGAATTCAAATTTTTGTGCATGGAAGGAAAAAAAGGAGGCTATGTTACATGATAATGGGGTTTTGGAATAAATCAAGACTGATATTCCTAAACCTATTGCATCAAATGCACAACTGGCTCAACGGGAGAAGGACACTGCCAAAACTAGGAGGATGATCCTAGAAGGAGCCAGAGACCATATTGTTCCAAATTTGCATGGGAAGGAAACTCCATTCCAAACGTGGAAGACCCTTACTGATTGGTTGGAAAGCAGCAGTGATGCTAGAAAAATTTCTTTGAAAAAAAATTAAGGAACATTCAAATGGGCAAGGATGATCCCATTGTTGCATATCTATCCAAGTTTGCTCAAGTGGGATGAAATTGGAGATGTTGGAGATATATTTCCAACAATAGAGTTTGTGTCCCTTGCTCTTTGTTAGAGCCTAGATTGACCTCAGGATGAATTGAGGCAATCCTAGGATAACCACAAACCAAGCTTAACCTGGTAACTAGCACTACCAGGTCAGGAGAGGGCTCTCTCCTTGACAATCTCAGTCAAGATGACTGAATCAGATATAGATTTTAGGCTAGGTATAGTAGCTCTAGGGTTTTTGATTGATCTTGTTGGTTTTGTTGCTGGCTCAAATGGAGCAGGCAGCTTTGGGTCTGGGAAATCAAGTCACGATGCAGTGTGTTCTATGGGGCGAGGTACGCATGTGTTTTGGCACTTGAAATAGAGTGAGATAAGAGATATAAGACTGGTGAGGAGCTGAGGAGGGCATGCAAAGATCATGTATCCTTCTCAAATAGTAGAAAACATAAAAAACTGAATGTGTTCCCAAGGCAGAGCACTGTAAACAATGTATTCTACCTATCTATCTTGATATCATTCAGCTAGAAGAAATGAATTAGATTATGGCACACATAACACATGAGAAAACTAATAACAGAAGGAGAAACTATGCAAAAACACTTTACCACAAGTATCCCATAAAAATAGCTACAAATCCTGGTTTATTTCCTTGCCAAACTGCTAATAAGAATGTACAATGTAACTTAGAGCATCCAAGAGAGTCCAACCTTTGCTAATGACAGGAAAAATACATAATATAGGCATCAAACCACTTATTCTAGCCATCAAGGGTCAAATCCAGGAGATAAGGAACTGTTACAACCATTTCCAAACAAGGAACAAGAATATATGAAGTGGAACCACTTGCCTCTATAAGCATGTAAACTGATTCATTAACCCCCAAACCACCTCAAACTAATGAATCTACCCTCTAAGATCATTTCACAATTACACTTACATACCATGAAATTAATTACAATCATAAATTCATCCATGAAGAGAGAAAAAGTTAACTTGCAGTGAAAGTAGGCGAAAACTAGATTTTTTAGCAAACTAGCTCTATGCGCAACGCCACTAGCCAGGTGCATAGTGCCACTTCAGAATCAGTTTTGGAGGCCTTCCCCTTAGCCAAATTGAGCCCAAGATAGCTCATTATAAAGGTCTTCCTATATAGTTTTTGGAACATCTTTAATTTTTGCATTTGGAGGTCATTTACCCCCTCAAAAGTGAAATCTCCTAAGACTGCTTTTGTGTGTCCAAAAAGAGGCAGGGAGGTCATTTTTTGTTAGTTTTTTTTCCCTTTTGGTGACCTAATTTTGCTCCAAAATTGCTGAGATTTTCTGGGTTTGATGCTCTCATCATGTTGAATCCAAATATATAAGCCTTTCCTCCAAAAAGTGATCCAGGGAAAAGCGCAGCGCCGGTGGTGCTACACATCTAGGGTAATTTCCTGTTTTCAAAATTCCAAAATTTGAAAAAGACAAAAATTTATCAAAACGCACCTAGATTTGGCACAAGGCACCACCATTAGCTACTTTGATGGGATAGTGAGGCTTCAGCCAATATTTTCAACTTATATTTCTCCTTAAGGCCTTCCTCATTCTTATGTTACAGATCTTACAGATCTTGTTGCGAGTCATGTAGTGGTAGGCCATGTGGCGAAGCATCTTCTTGTCTCTGTTGGCCTTCTCAATTAGCCCCTCAAGGTGTATATTAACCCTCTCAAGCCAAGTTTCCCTATCATTCTCAATCTCTTGTTCAATTGAAGTCAACTTTACCTTAGCCTCCTTGGCCTTTTGCCTGTTTTCCCTAATCATTTGCAGCTCCATGAGGACTTGCTTGTCGCTCAATTGTTTGTTCTCTTGCTCTAAATATTTGATGACCCACTTAGCCTTCTCTAAGTTATCTGACAAGGATTATATCTCAGCCTCTTGTTCTTTTATGATCATGTCTTTGGTAGTCTTTGTATCTTGAGTTTCTAAGTCAATGACACCAACCCCTTGATCAGTGAAGTGTTGTTGTGTCTCCTCATGATCAACAAGGTTAAAATATATTTCTTGCTCATCACTAAGATCCTTCCTTTGCATCTTTTTCTTGCTCATCACTAATATCCTTCCTTTGCATATTTTTCTTGCCCTTTTCTTTGCCCTTGCTTTGCTTCTCAAACTGTGTCTGTTTTGCTAAAGAAGAAGGCAAAGCCCCTTCCAATCCTTATGGAGATAGCATTTGCCTATAGCCTGATGATGAAGGTGAGACCCCTTGAACCCCTTGTGGAGATAATACTTGCCTAGCAGCTGCAAAAAGTTTCCTAGTGCCCCTCTTATATGTCACAAACACTAGCACTCCAATAGTTTCGGGCTCTTTGACCTTTTCCTGTCCTGAAGATCCACCTTCCTCATGATGTACTGATGAAAAGATTCACAGGCCTTTGAACATCTCATGAGAAATGAAAGTCTCCCATGGCATGTTAAGAAGGTTCAGCTGATGTAGAACAATGATTTTAATCAAAGAGTAGTGGAAAATTCTATTCAACTGCTGGGGGTATGGTTTCCTCTTTACAATATGTGCCATTTTCTCAATGTTTTTGAACATGAAATAAGGGATATTCATCATTCTTACTCTATTGAAATGCATCAACAATCTAATGTGGTAGGCATACAATCGGGAGAATCTACCTTCACAAGTGAAGTACTTGATAATGATTTTCATCAATGGAGCAAACCTGTCTTCCAAAAAATTGAAGGGGAATACTCTCTTCATTTTGTCTTTGTATCTACCCTTGATGTGAGGCTCATAGTACTCCCTATCAATATCTTGACCTTTGTTCCATTTTTCACCCACCTCTGGAATACCTGTAGCCTCTGAGATGACAACTGGTGATAAGGTGAATGTAATTTCGGCAAGGATTACTCCATTATTGTGCAAATGTGTCACAAACAGCCTTGCCAACTCATGATGAAATTTGACTCTTTCTACCATTTCACAAAAACCAAAGCATGACTGGTGTTTAAAGCAAGAAATGACAAGTGGACAAGCTTACAACTCCCTCAAACTAGTGGGCTCCTCTCTGATAACCCTTCCTCCTTTGTGAGGCTTCCTTTGCTGTATATTTCTCTCCCTGGAATTGTCACTAAGGGTGTCTTCTTCAAGGTCATATTCACTGTCTCTTTCCATTGTCTTTATAGCTGTGAACACTTGTGGTGAATGATGAGATAGGGTGGATGGATGAAAGATGAGTATGAAGAGATTTTATGGATGAGTAGGTGAGAGTGAATGGGATTTAGGAGTGAATAGGGTTTTGGGGATAATGTATAGGGTTTAGGGAGTGAGTAGGATAAAGTGTGTAGGGTTTGAGAAATTTGTATGTGGGAATGGGATTTAGGGAAAATATATGAGGGAATGGGGTTTAGGGAACAATAGAAAATGGATAAGATAGGAAAACAATAAGAGAGTGAGCTTGTCTAGTTTATGAGACAGTTTGTGTAAAAACTAGGGTTTTGACTTATGAGTGAAAAAATCACCAAGACTTGATGTAAAAACCCTTTTCAACAAGAAACATTGATGTACTTACTTGCAAAGAGGTAAAATTGGAAGATTTGAGGCAAATTGGGCGATTTTCAGCAACTTGGGGCTTAGCTGCCAGGTGCGCGGTGCCTCACCCAGGTACGCAACGCCTCCCAGGTGCGTAGCACCCGTGTATTTTTACACTGAGAATGATTGCTAGGTGCGCAACGCCTCCCAGGTGCACAATGCCTTTTTGTAGACCTCTTTTGAAGTCCTTCCTAGTGTCTAAATGGGGCGCGTGATATCTCGTTGGGAAGCCTGGTGAGTCTACTTTCTAGACATCTTGAATTTTTCAATTTGGAGTTAATTTTATTTGTCAAATGTCCAATCTCCCAAGACTGGTCAAAATGTGAAGAATGAGGCTGCCCAAATGAAGAGTGCTGTTGCAGTAAACTTTTGAAGGTATTCCTCAACTCCAAATTTAGCTCATGATAGCTCATTGGAAATATCTTTGTGTATACTGATTAATTGACTCATCAAGCAACTCATTTGGTCATTCCATCTAGGAGAAAAAATGATTTTACCAAGGTCACTCCAGAGGTGTGGCAACCCTCCTGAGGCAAATGATGTTTTCAACATTTCTCCCAAACCATGAAACCTGTGTAAAAACTGAAAGAGGTTTTTCTTATTGGGTCAACTATGGAAAAAAATTCTCTCATGTTTGTCAAATTCATCTTCTATTTCTCAGAAACATCATTTGAATAAAACCTATCCCGATATGTGGAACAAAGGATTTGTAGAAATGAAGGGAAATGAAGGGGATAAGGGGATTCTAAATTCTTGAGAAAATTTTGGAAAATAGGGAGGGATGTTAGGAAGTAGGGGAAAGTGGAATTTCAAATATTGAGTGAGGGGAAGGGGTTCAAAAGGGCAAACCATAGGCCTAGCCTAGAAAATTGTCAAATTGTAGCAATAAGCTAGGGTTTGTGGGAAAATGATGAATTTGAGTGATATCAGTGATGGGAAGTGCTTAAGAAGGTATATTGAGGATAGGGGAAGGTATATGAGCATCAAGATATAAGTTTTTTTGATGATTTGACCATCCAAGAAAAGTTACATTTGAAACCCTAGGAGAGGGAAATGAGCCTTACCCAAGTACAACTGAAGCACGAACAAGGTGTAAAATGACCCATTGGATGATCCAGGTGGATATTGGTGGCCACCCGCTAATTCCACTTGGATCCCCTCTAGTGCTTCGTGTAGTTTTTTCAGTTTCCTTAATTATAGCACAATTTACTATTTTTAGCAGTTTTTCGGGTCCTAAACTTCCGAAGCCATTTTGAGGCCCTAAACGACGTTTTTTGGGAAATATATCGCCAATGATTTTTCTATCTAAAAATCGTCTTTTCCGTCGTAGTCCTCGGAGAGATCTTTCCAACGGGCTATCATGCACATTAAACGGAGATAATACGACCAATTCGCGACCCCGGGAAGTTGATGTACCAACTTACCCAAAAACGGGGCCCACAATTTGGCGTTTCATCTTCTAGGGTCAGGTTTTGGAATGTGAAGGGTTTTCCATTGTTTGTTAACAATAAATAGGCCTTCGAGCCTCATTGTAAGATAGTTCAGAGGCACGTAGCCACACATCTCTTCTCAGAGATAAGCTGCCATCGCCCTAGCTGGTTTATTTCCATTTCTGGTTGTAAGCATATTTCAGTATTTTCCATTAATGAAATGAAGTATTATTTCCGCTGCATCTTGTGTATATGGTTATCTCTGTAATTTGTTGCGTTCTTGTTTAAATCCGGATC
>APFE030798373.1:0-30422 GCA_000404065.3 Pinus taeda
CAAAATGTGGGCCCTGTTTGGGTAAATTGGTACATCAACTTCCCGGGGTCGTAACTTTGGCATACGATCTCCGTTTGACGCATACAATAGCTTGTTAGAAAGATCTATCCAAGAACTACTACTTTGGGAAGAGCAACATTGGCCCAGGGATGCATGTTGCCCCCAAATTTCGCAAAAATGTCATTTAGGGCTTCAAAACGGCTCCGGAAGTTCAAGACCTGAAAAACTGCTAAAAATAGTAAACTGTGCTACAATTTAGGAAACTGAAGAGCGGAAAGAAACAATGGTGGGGGTCCAAGTGGATTTGGCAGGTGGCCACCAATATCCACCTGGATCATGGAAATTGACGAATCTTTTTTTGAGAAAAATCATGGAAAATTTTTCCACTTGCGAATATTAGCCAATAAAATTTTCCATGCTGAGCTATTCCTTCTATAATTCTCTTCCTAAGAGTTTTCTTCGTATTCTCCTTTGGTATTCCTTTCCTGCATTCTCAGTTTTTCTTGTTCTTGCCTCCAACTAGTTTTTCCTCAACATGTGAGAAGGAAAATTCCTTTCATGAATGTTCTTCCTTTTCCTCGTGCTTGTTGAAACTATTTAGGTTGCATGGGAAGACATTTTTGTCACCCCTTCCATCTCTGTCATGGTTGTTTTATCTTCATATGGCCGTGGGGATGCTCTTATGTCAACTCTCCCTTCCACTTCCTTTTTGTTGACTTTAGGATGTCGCAGCTACCAAAATAGCCCATCCTCATTATTTTTGTCCTTGCTGCCTTGTAAATTTATCTAAGGAAAACATGGTTCTGCTATCCTGTTCTCCAACTCCATTATTTGATATGACCAGACCAATTTAAAGCATATCTATCAACCATTAATGAATTTCATGATACAAGTCAAACTTCCTTTAAATCCCAAGAAACATCCTTCCTCAAACTATGGAACTAGTGTCCCAATTCTTAGGCCTTTTTAATTTATAATCAAAATATATGAAATATTTACACTATTTATAAGAGGGTAAATTTTCCCAAAAGGGCTATCAAAAACCCATCCCCATTGGATATTGTTCTCAATGTTCTAATCCTAAACACAATGAATTACATGTTTAGTCCCAACATAAATCAATGTGAACTTGATAATGTAGCTTACTTACAATCACATTTTATATATGTGAAATTTACTTTCTCAGGAACAAAATAAAAGGGTTTTTTTTTTTTTGTATAAGCCACTTTCTGTGACTCCTTACAATTTTCTTGGTTCTATTGCACACTCTGTTATCTTTAAGATGCTACTTGTTGTTCCTTTATCCATCTCCATTGACTTGGACTAGGCAGTTCCCATGCTTCCTTCTTTTCTCTTTGATTATTCTATCAAGGGAATCTAGAGGTGTCTCACATCCGCCCTTTTCAAACCAAGGGAATCTAAGTATCCCACCTCCACCATTTTCAAACCAAGGGAATTTATATTCCACATTTCCTCCACCTAACCACCAAGAACTGAGAGTGCATTGTGTCTCCACCTAAGAATAATCAAGTCAAGAAATCCAAAACACCTGCATATGAACTCCAACTACAAGAATCGAGAGGTCGAATACTCTCCAACCAAATTGCACATCAGGAATCTAGAACCCAATTCCTCCACCTATGTCATGTAGGAATCCACAGTACACTAGCCATTCCACCTAATGGCCTCCATACGAGTCCAAAGAGCTTACCTCCACCTATTCACAAAAGAAAAAGTGATCCATAAATATGTCTGAGCTCCACCTGATACAAAATATGAGTCAAAATAACTTTCTCCACTAGTGTTCCTTTTCCTTATTGTATAATCTGCATCCACAACCCAAATTCCAAGTTTGTGGTCCCTTTAATTTCCCTTGTCTGTCCCAATGTTCCGTAGGTCATACTTCTTTCATTCTTTATATATATCCTTCAACATTTCATGTTTCATAATGCAAACATGGACACAATATAAGAGTTATAATCGTATGACATTAAAATCATAAATTGGCCAGGGTTATTTCTTTCCCGATTGATTCCCCGCATAACTAGGAATCACAAACATGCCATGCATTCATATGCTAAAGGCATGATAAATAATTATTTGATAAGAACGATCCATATAATAACCAGTCAATCGTGATGACATCATATACATTTATTCATTCACCAACATGATCATGAACGCAATACAATTACAAGTTTTAATAAACTAATGGTTAAGAGAACTTCCTTTATCCATGCAAAACATGCACAACATTGAGAACAATAGTTCCCAATTTGGCCAATAAGTTTTCTACCACAATTCCATTTATTTTACCTTTTCCTTTTTTCTACCATTAGCATTATCACTGATATTATTGCTATCACTGTGCCCAACCGTTCCTTGAACTTTGTATTTCTGGTTTAAGTTGTTCACACTCAGGAACACCATTCCAATGGAATTTTCGGCATTTTCCTTACATTCCCACTTGCCCAATAATATTCCACGTTGCATGGAAACCATTAAGTAACCTCACTAGTTAAAAAAAACATGGAAATCATAATTATTTCCACTCATAGTGTCATGCTTTTAAGGATAACTTGTTCATCCTACTATTGTGGTGTCTCTCGACTATTCCTTCACTACATCATAATATAATAATATATATATATTATTATATATATTATATATATATATATATATATATATATTATATATATTATATATATATATATATAATATATATATTATATATATATATATATATAGACACACACACCACACACACACACACACCCACACATTATATATATATAATTACATGATACAATATATATATGTATATATGTATTATATATAATATATATACATATAATACATGTATTATACATGTATATATATATGTATATGTATATGTATATGTATATATATATAGTTTGAATTTTAGAGAGCTTCTCTTTGTGCTCTTCTTTCATGGTTATCTTGCCACTACCCATTTATTCCCATGGACCTAACTAGCCCAAATGGTTGTCATATTTTTCCTTCCTACCTTCAATTGACCTTTATTCATGCATTTGGCTTCACATGGTTCTTAAATTTCCTATTGGGTTCCACTCAGTTCTCCTCGAGCTCTGTTAGTTTTTTCCCCAACAAATTCCTAAGGTCCTCAAAAACATAAAAGATAAGAATAAGAAGAAAATAAAGGAAACATCATAAAAGATCATAGCAACAATAAAAAACTCCAGTAAGGTAAAATGGCCATGCACATTTAGTCATAAAAAATGTAAAATCAAACCTAAAATCAATTGAGGAATAGAATACATCAAATATTCAACAACCACTACCACTCAATCCCCATGAGTTTCAGTGTTTTCAATACTTCGTGAATAAAAGCATAGTCCCATCCTTCTTCAAGATTTCATGGTAGTTATTTTAATCTTTTAATTCCCATCTAGTGTCTGGCAGGAGGAGTGCTTCAATACTTATTAGAGGGTCCTGAGGGAAAACCCCCTCCTCTTCCTTCTCTTCCAACATCAAAATTTGTTGTCGCAAGTACTTGAGAGCTCTTACAAGTCACTCTCTTCTTCTTGTACCAATCTCTTTAAGAGATACCACTTTCATTCAATTATTAATATTATCAATGTGAAACACATATTAGTTGATTCCCTTCCATGTTATACCAAGCATGGAATCCTGCAATTGTGCCCACATCTTAATTCATCCATTAGCCACATGTCTCAAAATACAGGACATAAGTGTTCATATTTTATAGCTTATAATTTTTCACATTTATGAAACGCATCATGTATATGCAAGCAATCTCACAATTAATGTATATATAAAAAACCATTCAATCATAGTTCTACACCCAACACCTACTTGCACAAGACAATAACCATCAAGCACATTACTCTCTAATATAGCTACAAATCCTTCATCTACAAGTCTTCACAAGAACTTTTCCTTTGAACTCATCCTGTTCAAGTATTAAACATCGATGTTCTATCTCATATTGGGATAACAACCTTTATAGGTTTCAACCAACCATTTTCATATGTTACACAAAAATACTTAAACTGGGAAGGCATTAACCATGAATGACAAGCATTCATAAGGAAAAAAAAGCATAATAACCAAAAATAATCATTCAAAAATAGTCAACCTCCACTGAGGCCCTTTGCCATAAGCCAATTAGACCAAGGGATTCTCACATCCCAATTAGAGCGCACACAAACACACACACACACACACACATGTATAATCAACTGAAAAAACATGTTATGCAATAGAACCAGCACAGGGATTTCCGAATCCATCATATCCTATGAGAGTTCATATGCACATCCATCCCAAGTCTATAAGAAAAAACCACTTAAACAATCATGTAGGAAACCATGTAAGTAGTTCTTCCAACGCCAAAGAATCGATAACATCCATGGTGAGAGAAATAGGTTGTCCATACATTCAAGATGCCTAATAGTAAACACATGCAATATCATTTCATTTTTCAATACAATCAATCATGTCAAAACATAGTAAAAGCTATAAATAACACACAATCATATCCACATTTAGTTTTAGCACTTAGAACTAGAGCTCTACCAAGGTCCAAAAATCCAAGCTAGATCCAATGCTTGGACATACTACACTATTGATTCAGTAACTAGGCACCATCTTACTCCCAAATGTCTAATGTTGAAACCTTTTCTCTACATTTCTTCAGTGATAGAGACTACCCAGTCTAAGTGTTGAACCTTTAAGCTTTGATACCACTCTATAACATACCCCGACTATCCCTAGCCCCCATTAAGGGTAGAAAGAGGCAGTTACTCTAATGACCTAACTTCCTATGTCCTATTATGGAAATGGAGTCTAAATTTTTTTGACCTTTTTTACTTTATCAAAAATTAAAGAAGATAACATCATTGTGTTCATCTCGTTGAGACCTTTCCAATGACGTGAAATTCATCTCAATCCAACCCTTAGATCAAAATATATAGTCATTCAAAGATTGGTCGATTAGATACTTCCATGTCATCGTGACCTGATGTGTTGCACCCACATGGTCTACATGTGTCTTTCCACATCATCACCACCTCATACTACTTGGAAACATGACCCCAACTTCCAACCCGGTCATATCATATCACATATTATCCCTGTTCCATGGCGCACGAGGTCTACATATCCTCTCTCTCTCTCTCTTCTCTCTCTCTCTCTTCTCTTATAATATATATATATATTATATATATATATATATATATGTAATGTATATAATGTTTATATGTATATGTATATGTATATGTGTATATGTGTATGTGTATGTTATTATGTAATATATATTATATATATATATATATATATATATATATATATATATATACATATAATATATATATTACTACATATATATTAATTATATATATATATATATATAATATATAATATATATACATATATATTCATATACATATACAAATTATATATATACAATACATATAATATATATATATATTATACATATATATATATATATATCTATATATATATATTATATATATATAATACATATACATATAGTATATATAATATATATATATATATATTTATATATATATGTATATATATATAATTCACACAAGATATGTGGGCACGGACCCCTCTATTTCCATGTCACTATGGAATAAAATGCTAGTGGTATCCCACGTGGTCCCCTACTGCATCTTTTAGGAAAAATAAAGCGAGGTTACATGGAGTAGCCACTTGGTCATTCACCACCTCAACTTGGTCTTAACCAATTGTGTGGTCATACATCCTTATGCCAGTGTAGGTGGGGCCCATCACTTATACCCCTACACTATATGAAACACAATCCCTCTAACCACACGTTGTCGATCAACTGTTGGAAGCCATAGATTAGACGGTGGAGATGTATTAGGGTCTAAGACTAGTATGGGAATTAGCATCAAGTTGTTGCTCGAAGGATCTAACAACTCAAATTAGCCCCATCCACTAACTAATCATGACTTCATGTCCAAACATGCATGCCATTTAATGGGCCATCTCCAACTTCATCTTGGTTCCACTACCTTGTCAAGGTTCCTCCAACTTTACAACTATGCAGGTGTGCCTGACCATTGCCACCTCACCCCAGGGATTAAATCCTGATGGGATTATACCCAAATCCACAAGATATCGTTGGTGATAAGGTGATAGGATGATGATAGTGGCCCTTTTTGATAGGGTGACATCACCCTCCACGTGGCTTCATTTTATGTATGCCACATATCACTCATTTTCAAACCACATGGCCTTACAAAAACCTTGAATTCAACTGACAAATGTCATGTCTTCTAGGTCACCACACTGTTTTTAGGCCATTTCACCTACCATGTTGGATTTATGTCCCGTCAGTCCTCCACAATGGGGTAACAATGTATTTTCAAATTATATGTGATTTGGGGGGTCCTTCACCTTGATGTGCCAAATTCTTAACAAGTGACCCCAACCCACCACATCATCTCGATGAATGAGTCTCAACAGGATCACCTAGGTATCCCCTCGAATTCTCTTAGGTAAAATCTCTAGGACACATGGACAACATACAAGTTTCTTCAACATTTATGGCTCAGATCTCTCCCACCTGCGCCCTTCGGCATGGCTCCTAGCCATATGGTTTGGTAGGGAGCCCACTCCTCTAACCCCCAAAAATGAATCTTGACCCCTGCTCTCAATGTTTGGGCATGGAATATGATCACATCGTGCTTAGGATTCAGTCCTTTTTTCTCCTCTGGGCCACAAACTTCCATCCCCCGGCACATGCATATGTGCATGTTTGGGGCTTCCTCAAATCCCCGTGCTTCGTTACAGTGCCATACATATGCACAATATGTTTCCTATGTTAATATTATTGGATTTGGCCCTATCCACACACACACACACACACACACACACTCACACACACACATATTACACTATCCTTGTTCTTTAAAACGGTTTTTCCCAACCCATTCCATTAAATAATACATGTATAATAGTATAACATATATATATACTTTCATCTCTCTCTCTCCTGAGCTTATGAATGCTTCGGCCCATCCTACACACGTATTCATACATAGTTATAAATACACACACACACACACAATCCTTGTTCTTTAAAATAGTTTTTCCCAAACCATTCCATTAAATACACACACACACACACACACACAGATGATTTATAAACATATAGATACCATTCTTCCTGAGCTTAACATTGATAAAAGGAGGCTTGATATCCCATCTGTTCATTATAAATAATACAAAAAAGAATTATCCCTCCATTTGTACTTAAGATTAGTGGGCATATTTTATACCCATAATAGTCTAGAGATGTATACATCTCTTGGAATTATAATAAACATTGAATATACTCAAGAATGCAAAAAAGAATCCATCCACTTACTCAGAAATCTTACAGGAAAACCAACATTCCTTAAGCATGTAGGAAATCACATTCCATATTAGATCACATGCAGAACAAGAATATTAAATCAATACCAAATAGGAAATCATATTTCACAAGCATGTTGAAAATTACATTCCATAAGATATCATAAGCATTGGGCCAACATATTGAAACAATACAAAAGAAAGTTTTAAGAACACACATTTTACATATGCTTGACATTGAAGGTACAAATCTTGAGTATACTTATCTGATTAAATGTTTTCAATAACTGAGATTGGCACTTCAACTATTTACCCAACCTTTAAAAACATATATCCAAGCCTTTCCTGTAGTAATCACCCCCAAGCCAGATTCCAGAGCTTGAGGATGAGTGTTTAAGGGATTAAACCAACTATACCAACTGAAATAAGGACTCTGGAGGACCATCCACCTCCATGCACTAGATACTTAGTGTAGTTAATTTCTCACAAGGAATCTAGAGGTCCACCACCTCCACCCTTCAACTACCATGATAGGAACTATAGCTCCATGATCATAGACTAAAAAAATGAAATCAATAGGTCCACCACCTACACCCACAATTCAACAAGGGAATTTACAGTTCCACCACTTCCACCCTCAAATTACCAAGGGAATCTAGAGGTTATACCTCCATCCTCAAATCAGAAAGGGAATCCAAAGGCTATACCTCCACCCTCAAATCGATAAGGGAATTAAAAGGTTAGACCTCCACACTCAAATCAACAAGTTAATCGAGAGGATATACCTCCACCCTCGAATGAACAAGGGATTAGAGAGGCTATACCTCCACCATCATATTAGCAAGGGAATCTAGAGGCCATTCCTCCATCCTCAAATCAATAAGGGAATATGGAGGTTATACCTCCACCTGCAAATCAACAAGGGAGTCCAAAGCTCACTATAAGAAAACCAAGAGAAAAATATAGGTGGCTAAAGAAATCTCCTTACCAGGAATCCAAGGAACATGCCTCCACCAATATTGGTAAGGGAATCTAGAGAAAGCCATCTCCACTCTCAAGTATTACAAGGATTATAGAGATTTCTAACCTCACCTGAGAGATATTATTATCTCCTCCCAATGCTCCACCAAATGTAACACATCCCCATTCAATTATTTTGAAAAAGTGGCTCCACCCAATTTTGGGAATCGAGAACCCAATGCAATACGAAGAAAAAAAGTAGACATGGCTAAAAAACTATCCTTACTAGGAATCCAAAGAATAAGCCTCCACCCATTTTGGAAAGGTAATCCAGAGAAAAACATCGCCACCCTCTAGCCTTACATGCAATCTAGAGACTAAACTCTCACCTGAGAGATATTCTTATTTCCTCCAACAACTCAACCAAATGTTTTCTCTTCTCCTTGCATTATTATAGTAACATAAAGCTTTCTCCTTTTTTTCCTTCCTACATTATGGATTTTATTCTTCAATAGTGCAACTATTCCTTCTGCATTTCGATTCCTTTGAGTTTTCTTCATATTCTCCTTCGACATTCCTCTCCTGCATTCCCAATTTTTCTCTTTGCGCCCCCCTAAATATTTTTTCCTCAATTCATGAGAAGGAAAATTCCCTTCAAGAATGTTCTTCCCTTTCCCCATGCATGTTGCAACCATTGATGCTGTGTGGTCAGACATCTTTTGCCACCCCTTCAAGCTCAGTCATGGTGGTTCTATCTTCACGTGGTCTTGGGATATTTTTGTGTCATCTCTCCCTTCCACTTCTTATTTTTTTTACTTTAAGGATGTCCCAAGTGCCAATACAACCCATCCTCATTAGTTTTTTCCTTACTTCCTTGTAAATTAGCCAAGGAAAGCATGGTTCTTATGTCCTCTTGTATATATACATTAATTGATATGTGCAACCCAATTTAAAGCATATATGTTAGCCATTTATGAAATTCATAAAACTAGTAAAGCTTCCTTGAAATCCCAAGAAACATCCTTCGTCAAACTCTGTAATTTGTGTCTTAATTCTCAGGCCTTTTTAATTTATAACCAAAATATATGAAATATTTATAATGTTTATAAGAGGGGTAAATTTTTCCAAAGGGGATGTCACATATACTCTATTCTACTTAGCTCCACACACACTGTCCCAACATGAGAGTTTGGGGTCCTCCTCAGTATGTAGGGTCAACAAAAGCTTCTATAATGTTACATAGGCCATGCTCCAGGGTAGTCTAGTACCGTCTCCTACAATCCCTCGTACTATTAGAAGTTTGTGTAATTCCATAGTCATATTATGATTATCGTCACTTTAATTTAGGTAGATAGGGATCTTCTCCAATTCTCTTACATATTTCCCCTTGGTTAATCTTCCCTCCCAAGCATTGTGATTCATGTTGGCTTCCCTCTCAGTTTTAAATAATATATATGAAATAACATAAAAATTACATCAAATAGAGTGTAGCACAATGTCCATATTGGTCATCTAACATTATCAATGCTAATAAGATTTTACAAAATCTATGAAATTAAGAATGGAGTTATAGTCACCTCTCCTATAAAGGTGCATATTCCTTGATGTTCTACTATTCATCAAACTATTTCTATTTAGAAAAAAATGGATATGCCATTTTCATGACATCTTCCACTTCCCATGTTTCCATGTTTCCATGTTTTCACCTTGACGTACATGATGGCCTGATTTCAGAGCATGGTCTCATGTTGATTAAGTATGCATTGGGGTTCCAGTTAGAATTCTCCTTTAGGTTCCACCTATATCATAGGTCAATCAGTAATATGATTATTACCACGTATATATTTCATAAGAAAGGATAAATTGAATACATCATGTGCTTTTATTGTAGGAGGTAGGGAAAGCTGGTATGTTGTAAGCTACACCCTCTCTAGGATCTCAAAGGGTCCACAATAATGTGGTGCTAGCTTGGCACATGATCCCACTTTCAAGGGACTTCTCTTTTGTTTGATTTGAACATACACATGTTATCCTAATCGAAACTTCTTTTGAGTTTTTCTTGGTACTATATAGCTCTTTTGTTAATCTTGATCCACATTTTAACTTTTGACTAATATATGTCACTTCCTATCCCATTTCTTTTTAAAAATCTAGCTAGATGTGATCTTGTTCACTTGATTATCCTAGTTGAATGGAATATTGCAATTTCTACCATAAAAAACTTCAAAGGGACTCATATATAGTGATTATTGATAATCATTCATTGTAGGAAAAATCCACCAGCGATAAATATTTTTCTCACTTCTTGGGTCGATGCATAACATACATCTTTAACCTATCCTTCAACACTCAGTTTACGCTTTTCATTTTTCCATTTGTCTGAGATTCTTAACATGTACTAAATGATGATTGGGTTCCAAAACCCACAAATAAATACTTCCAAAACCTTAAGGTAAATTTGGCATCCCAATCAGATATGATCTTCTTGGGCATGCCATGTAACCTAAAAGTCTCCTCCATGAAAATATGGAAAAAATTAATTTTTTTATGGACAGAACTTACATAAATAAATTATGAGTTTTCTTTCTTAGCTCATTCCCTACCACCATGACTACATCGTTCTGCTTTTGGGTACTTTTGTAGACTAGTGATGAAGTCCATATATATGTTTTCTCCACTTCCATTTTGCAATTAGTATTGGATGCAAAAACTAGGTTGCATGATCAATGTTCCACCTTAACCTACTAACATTCTCAACATTAAAAAATATATTCAACTATTTCTCTTTTCATCCTGGGCCAATAATAAAGTTTGTGGTAGTTTCATGATTTTTTGGTATCCTAGTGTTTGTCAATTTAATCCTCTTAAATTGTTACATGAATTAATGACCGGAGTTGGTTAGCTTGTGAAGTGCAAGTGCACTATATATGCTAGAAGTCGTTTTCATTAAATCATATTATTAATGTGCATGATTGAGTTATTGAAATTTATTTCTAAGGATGTAATTTATTCCTATCTTACTCTTCAAAGAAAATGGATTTAACACATTAAATATTCCTACTCCTTTCTAATGAAATAAAAAATTCTCTTCACACTTGCAAAATGAAACTTAAAGCAAACTCACACTATCTTATTAAGAAAACTTAACTGTTCTATTGCAACGCAAATTTAATATGTAAAAGCATATTTGTTCATCTAACATTCTAACAATCCTTTACATAAAAACCAAAATGAAATTAACTTCTATTCAAAATGAAAACCACACATTTACTTATTATCAATCACTCACGCTTTAAAATAAAAACCATAAAAAAATAACACATACTTTGAAATGAAATAGTGTAAAATGCAACTATAAGGAAATCTATCAAGCTCTGAAATGAAACACTCTGAAATCATAAGGAAATCTATGAAAAGAAATTACACTATCATTAGCATCATTATAAATAAACTTAAAAAAAGGAATGATTAATGATATATTTCTATCGCTATCTGTTTGAAATAAAAACTGCAAAATCATTCTAAAATGTATGAATCACTCCAATAAAAAATAAAGAAAAGTTATGAAAAATGCAAAACCTTCACTATTTTCAGGGGCCCTCCAAAAACAGGTGGTCATAGAACTTCAATTGAACAATTAGCTATGCATCAAAACTTCAAAGGTCTTTCTTCATTAACAGAGTAAAAACAGAGTTTTACAACATTACTGTCGCATACATAAAAATTAACCTTCTGTTCATGTTTTTTGAATGGTACTTTTAAAATCCCATGTCAATAAATACTCCAGGCTTTTACGCCTACCTTAGCTAAAAGAGTTCTAAATCAATCTTCTAACAAATATCATGATATTGTTGCTCACAATTTTATATTTGGCAAAGCAAATCATGAAGCGTAGGAATTTTGGATTCTCGCTCACCTGCACAGAAACAAGTTGACTTTTCCCTTTGATCACACAATCAAACAATCCTTTGATGATTTGATTTGGATGAATAGGAGGAAATCGTTAAAGGGATCAATCTCCACCTGTCCATATCTTTCTTATCTTAGAAGGCACCTTCGATCCTGGTAAACCATAGAATTAGCTACAAAAACATAAATTAGCTGCAGAATCACATGAATTCAATGGCTAATATAAATATTAACTCAATAATAAGGAACATTGTTAAATATGAAATATAAGACAATTAAATACCTTATCATGTAAAAAACCTTGTAGTTTGATGCCTATTTAGTTGACGATGATGGTCAAGGAAAGGAAAAATAGGTAAGGGAGAGTGTCAAAATGAAGCAATCACGAGGCTCAACATCCCCCCACACGAAGGCCATTGCATGTCCTCATGCAAAAATTCAAAATTGGAAGTCTTTCTCTATCACTTGTTTCTCTCAGAAACTTGGGCTAGAACATCCAAGTTTGTCCTTTTTATCTTCTTTCTTGCAATTGTCATTTTGGGCTTCTTCATCAAAATCCTACATTTTAGACTCATGACCTTATTTTTTAGAGATCCATTATTTTTCTTTAATTTATTGTTCTTTTCATACCATAAGCCCATATTTAGAGGAATGTAGTCATTCTTCGTCCTTTGTATCTCATTGTGCATCTTTAATGTTTCATGTTCTTTCTTCAGATGTCTATTTAGTGTCTCTAACTCAAAGACTTCTTATTTTAGAGTTTTCACCTTTTAGACTGGATTTCTTTTTCACGGATTGTAGAACAAAATGTTTTTTCTACAACTTTCCTCTCCAAAGACTCAATGTAGTCATAGATTTCTTACTGTACTGGATCTATTTTTGGTGTTCTTTGACCTCGACTATGAATAGGTGAGATGACAGTAGGTGATGGAACTTCCATTTTCTCTTCTTCCTCCAAATTAACAACATCTGTAGATTGTTGAGATGGTTTTTGATTAAGCTTGATGCTTCTTCTTACATTTGATGGAAGAGGGTTTTTAGTTTTAACTCTTTTCTTCTCTGTTTTAACATCCTTTATTTTCTTGGATGTGCTTTCCTGCTTTTTATTGGCTTTCTTTTTTCTAATGGATTTCCTTTTAAGGATTCCTAAAATTTCTACAATAGGAGTCTTATCTTCTAACTGTTCTTGTGGTTGTTTTTGAGGTAAGTTTTTAACAGGATTCTCGGATATTCTCTTCCTCCTTATTTTTGCTTTGCTTCTTCTAGGCGACTCTTGATCCTCCTCCTTAAAATGATTTCTAAATAGGAAGCTATCCCAATTATCTCCTAGTATTTCAAGATGAAATTCAATGAGTATTTTTATAAGCTTGTGCTGATACATCATGTTTTCTATGAATTGGATCATTTTATGAACATTCCCATACATTTTCCTTAAACTATTTAACATAAAATAAGGAATATTGATTCCATTTTCTTCAAGAAAATGCATCATCAAATGAATGTGGTAAAAGAACATATAACCAAATCTTCCTTCATAGGTGACAAATTTATGAATTTCTAGCAACAAATTTATCCATTTACCCTTAAGTGTTGTACTAGGAATTTCTTTCTTAAAAAAAGTGAGATCCATGACACCCATGGTTGGGAAGTTTTACCTCAAAATTTTCTTATTGACAAGGTATGAGTCAAGGTTTCGAGAGAATGGCTTCGGTGAGAGTATAAACGAGAGTGAGGGGGAAAAAGTGAAGTGACCATTAGGGTATGAATGGATGTGGGATGGACGATTTCAACATTGAATGAATTTGAGATGAGTGTTGTGTAATGATGAGGGATGAATGGGTGATTTATGAATTTTTATTTGATATGACGAGATATTTTCATCTCACTTTCAACAATGATGGTTTTTGAACCTGCGGTATATTGTCCATAAATTCATACACCAATGTTTTGACCCATATTGTTAAATTAAATATTTACATACCTTTTAAATTGATGATTCTAGCATTTGACTTCTCTTTTTTCTTGTATTGCCTTCAGGTGCTTCTGAGGATGGATTTGATCATTTCTTCAATTGCTCTAATTAGTAGTCCCTGTCAAACACTACCTGCATAATTTTGTCAAAGTTGCAGATTCTTAGCAATTATGTAGCTATTTTATTCTAGAAAGAAAAAGAGCGATAAAAAGAAAATGGGAATGGGAAAGAAAATTTAGGATGCCAAAATTACTTGGTTTTCACCCTAAAATTTCTATATAAATATGCCAAGTGGTTTGGTTTCATGTTTATTACAAATTTTATTATATATATATATATATAATTTTTATTATATTATTATTATTATTATTTTAGAAAAGAAAGGCTTATGAGTTTAAGTTTGAGGAGAAGGAAAATCCTTCTTAACGAACTAGAAATCAGTGTTCCCTTACAACTATTTAATAAAATCCTCCTTTATCAATGGCTTATGATAGATTCTTAATCGATGATGATTCACAAGGAAGGTGGTAATTTCTTCATGAATAGTTCTGATCCGAACTGAACCATTATCAAAGATTCTTTCAATCTCATAGGGCCCAAGCCAATGAGTTTTAAATTTTCCTTGGAAATATTTGAAATTTGAATAAAACGTAATGCCCAATCTCCTAGCTAGAACTTTCTTTCTTTGATATATTTTTCAATCCATCTAGATCACTATTGTTGAACTAGATTTGTTCTTTGGATTGCATCTTGTCTTATCTCATCAAGTTCATTTAGTTGCTCCATTCTTTGTTTTTGTGCCTCTGAAAGATCAAGACCTAATTTAATTGTTGTGTTGAAAGTTTTTACTTCAAACTCAATAGGAAAAAGGACTTGCTTCCCATAAACAAGTTCATAGGGAGTATTCCTTGTAGTGTTTTTTTCATGTGGTATGGTATGCCCATAAAGCTTCTTGAAGATTTTCTACCCAGTCTCTTCTATGCAGATGCATAGTTTTGGTGAGAATTGCTTCAATTACTTTATTGGTGGACTCCACTTGTCCATTTTCTTATGGATGGTCTGGAGTGGACTTTCGATGTTTGATTTTGTACTCCTCCATTATCTTCTGTACCAACCTGGATGTGAATTGAGTACGTTGATCTATTACAATTTACCTTGGGACACCAAAACAGGTAAAGATATCCTCGAAAAGAAATGAAACTACAAACATTTTCAGTGGTGAAAGGAAGTGTTTTAGCTTCTACCCATTTTTTAAACGAGAATGAAACTTTTCTATCTTGATGGTCGATTGATTGGACTGAAAAAATCTAGAGACCATTTTTCAAAAGGTTCAATAAGTACCTAAGGCTATAGAGGCATTTCATCAGAGGGAATAGGTTTCCCCATCCTTTGACAGCTATCACATTTATTTACATAATCCTTGGCATCCTTAAAAAGGGAAGGCCAATAGTATCCTAAGAGGAATTTCTAGGAAGTTCATTTTTCATCAAAGTGTCCTCCACATGGCTCATCATGACAGGTTTTCAATATCTATGGTACTTCATCTTCTCTAACACACCTTTGAATGATCAAATATGGCCTTGTTTTATACAATTATTCATTTATCCATGAATAAGATGCACCAATTTGAATTACCTTCATTTTTTCTCGAGGAGATAAATATCATGGTAACTTCCATGTAGCCAAATAATTAACAATAACTGGAAACCAAGGTGATTTAGTAGATACTGCAAAAAGATATTCATTAGGGAAATTTTCTTCTATATGTACATCATTATTAGTGTATTGAATTCTAGACAAAAAATGAGCAATTGTATTTTGTTTCCTAGCTCGATCCAAAATAGTGATGTTAAACTCCTACAACAACAACAACCATTTGGTAATTCTTCCATTAGTGACAGGTTTATTCATTAAGTACCTAATTGTAGAATGATCTGTATGTACAAAAGTTTTGTAGCCAATAATGTAATTTCTAAATTTATTGATGGCATGGACAACAATTAAAAGCCCTTTTTCTGTTACAATATAATTTAACTATGGAGGAGTCAAATTTTTACTGGTGTAATAAATAGCATGAGTTAAAATCCTTTTGTCCTAGTACATCTCCTAAAGCTGCGTCTAATGAATCAATTGAAATGTGAAAAGGTAGTTTACAATTTGGTCCTCTAAGAATGGGTTCTTAAGGGATTTTTTATTTTAATGTTTCAAAGGCCTATTGCAATTAAATTTCCAATTGAATCCACAGTCTTTTGTGAGCAATTTGAAAAGTGGAGATGCAATTTTTGTAAAGTTTTCTATGAATCTTCTATAGTAACCATTGAAATCAAGAATAATTCTAACATCTCATTAACAAGTTGGAATTGATAATTTAGAGATAAATTCTACTTTAGATGTGTCCACTCTAATTCAATTTCTTGAAGGAGGGTATCCTAAAACAATTCCCTGAGTAAACATCATAAAACATTTTCATGGCTTAATAAGAGATTTGCCTCTTTACATCTAAAAATAACTTCTTCCAAATTTTTAAGAGCCTCTTCAAAATAATTTCCATAAACTGTAAAATCGTCCATATAGTCTTCCACACAATCATGAATTAGATCAGTAAAAATGCCTAATACTACTCTTTGGAATTTGCAGGTGAATTACATAATCCAAAAGGAAGTACTCAATAGGCATAAGTTCCCTATGGGCAGGTAAAGGTAGTTTTATCTTGGTCTTCTGGAGTGACTTGGATTTGATTATACCTACTAAAACCATATATGAACGAAAAATATTTCTTTCTTGCCAATGTATCTAAAACCTGATCTATGAAAGGAAGTGGAAAGTGATATTTTAAAGTGGTTTATTCAATTCCGTATAGTCAATACATACTCTCCATTTTCCATTGTTTTTAGGAACAATTAATAAGGGTGAAACCCACTGATTGTTTGATATTGGATGGATAAAATTAACATTCAACATTTTTTGTAGTTCCTCCTTAACAATTTCCCTTAGATGTGGATTCACTATTCTTTGGGGTTTTCGAATTGGTTTGTAATTTTCTTCAATGTAGATATGATGTATACAAGTATTAGGATCAATTCCCTTCATGTCAGTATATTCCCATGCATAGGCAAAGGAATGTTCTTGTAACATCTTTATTAATTCTTTCTTTTGAAATTCTTCCAATTTATTATTGATATTCAAAGTTTTCCCTTGGAAGATTTCAATTGTAGAATTGCCAAATTTTTCCATAGAATGCAAGGATAGTTGACGAGATGGCAAATATTAAATATTGCACTATTCTTGAAAAATTTGATTAGATTCACAATATGATGAACATTCATTATTTTCCATTAAATTCAAAATTTGATCTTCCTCATCTATTTGTGAAGTACTAAATATTGGTCTTATATCAATATCATCATCTATCCATTCTTCATTTTTAACTTCTATTGTTGTCTTTGCAGGTGGATACAGGGTGCATTTCTTTGTTGAGCTCCCATTAGAAATAAACATATCACAAAATCTACAACTTATAAAAGCATCGGTTGTAGCTAGCCATGGTCTTCCTAGAATCAATGGATGTCCTCGTAAGTTATTCTTTGGTGTTAAAATCATAAAATTGACAGGGTATTCCCAAGAATATAAGGATACATATATATCTTCTAATACACCATCAGGTTTGATTACAGATCTATCTGCCAATTGTAACAGTGTAGGTGTATATTGAAGATTAGAAAGTTTTAATTGGTTCATAGTTTGTTTACTAATATGTTTATAATTGCTCCTAGATCAATCAAAGTATTTTGGATCTCTACACCATTGATGTGTGTTTTCACAATGGGGATTCCTGGATCAAGATATTTTTGAATTGTTGTCTTACCCATCACAATATCTGAAATTTTTCCAACTAGTTGGATTCTTTTGACTTCTTTTCTTTTTCTTCCTAGTATTTTTATGTTCAATTCCTTAATTGTCTTTGTAAAAATTGGAATTTCCTTAATGGCTTGTACCAGAGGAATTTTTATGCAAACATTCTTGAGTTGATCTAACATTTAATAATCAAGCAATAAAATTTATTTTTCTACCCCTTCATCAATTTTTAATCTCTCAAGAAAAGGTGGTTTTGAAACAGATACTGAAGATTGTTCCATAATAGGAGTTGATTCATTTGAATGTGTTGGAGTAACTTGTTTTTGAGTTTTCTATTTTTCATTAAGAGACTTCTCTTCTTCAGGGATATTTCCTTTTTCACTTTCCTTAATCACAACTAAAGGGGACTTTTTCTCTAATATTCTACCAGATCTAAGTTGAGCATTGTTTAGATCTAGTGCAGTCATCATGTAAGTTAGGAAATTTTGTCTTTCCATATTGTAAACTGGTTGTGAATTTTTATTATTATTTGGATTTGGAAGTGGTTGCGCATGCCATTGGTTTGGTGTTTGAGGAAATGGTAATGAAAGTTGTGGATTCAAATTGTGGGGTTGAGTTTTTTGAATAGGTTGAGGATAATATTGTGGAGGAAATGTAGGATATGATTGTTAAAATTGTAGAAATTGAGGATATTGAGGGTATTGAGGGTATTTTCCATAAGGATTTTTCCATCCTTGTGAACAAGGTTGTGGCCAAGATTTCCAAGGCATTGGGGTAGTCCAATTACTTTATGATGATTGTCAAAATGGTTGAGAGTTAAAACCTTAGGCTATATTTGGTTACGGATTCTACTAGGGTCATTTAGAAATAAACAAAAAGGGTCTACCTGATTTGGTACTCCTTTTTGATAGACATATTTAAGACCTGGTATTGAGGGAAATTATTTTGTATCATGATTTTCTGCACATATAACACAAGTTTCTATACTCTTTAAATCAATAGGGCAATCTCTCAAGGAATGTTCCTTTCTCCACTTACAGAAAAGAGTAGACAATGTAACATTTTTAGCTTTTTGCTTGTTTTTCATTTTAAGGGTGTCAATTTGTTCACTAATACTCCCTAATTTTTTTTTTTTAAATGATCAAGAAAATTACCTAATTTTGATTTACTTACTGTCCTTGCTGTAGATTTATTAATCCTTGCTAAAAGATGATCTCTTGGATTTTTGCTGGTTCTTGCTTTGCCTCTTGAAATGTGTATGCATAACTCACAAATTTTGCCAAGTTACAACTGATAAATGTATCCCTTACCCATTATATTGAGAATATCAATCCACTCATCTCTAATGGATTTGAATAAGAGAGCTTTCAAAGTTTCCTCACCTAGATTATTCATTTTTGCCCTTTTAACATTATAAGGAAATCTTTTAATGAAGTCTTCAAGATTTTCATCTTCTTTTTGTATCATTTTAAATATTTCATCCTTAATATTATGGGGCATACAATTGTCCTTATATTTATCTAAGAATGTAGTTTTCATTTGTTCCCATGTTATTATGGAGTTTATTCCTAAAATCATAAACCATTTTAATGCCACATCTTTAAGGGTTGCAGGGAATAATTTCAACTTTTGAGCATCATGTAGATAATCATATGATCTACACAAGACAATTCAAAGAGAAATATTTCAGGATCTTCACTCCTTAGTCCGTGAAAGTGTGGAAGGCTAGAGGGTGAGATATTTTTCATTATCTTAGTTGTATCTTCATTGAGGATAGGAAATCCAAAGGGTTCTGGATTTATATCTTCTCCTCCCCCTCTTCCTCTTCCCCCACCTCTTCCACCTCCCCTATTTCCTCCTCTTCCTCCTCCAATCATAGGTTGTTCACCATTCAAATTATTTACCTCTCCTTCTCCTTGTCCAACAATTGTAGATTCTTCAGAAATAATATAGGGTTATGGTTCTGTTGATGCCTCGAAAATCACTGCAACAACATTGGGGAAAACCATCCGGTCCGGACCTTAATGCAGCTCCTTTTCTGTTTGGTGTGGTGGCTCCGACTGGGAATAATGGGACCAGTTTCCCAATGATGAATAAAAAGGGGATGGATAAATGAGTGGTTTTTCTAATAAAAATGGTAATGGATGAATGATTTAATCTAAAAGTAAAAATATGAATAACTATCCTATCCCGGGAAATCTCTGTTTTTAAGTGTAACGCTTGATAATCCCTATCCCCAAACAAGCATATATATGATTCTATTTGGTAAACAAAGACATTCATTCATATAATAATTACTTTGTTCAAATAGTTGAACAAAGTAATCAATTAAACATTATTACACTTATCCTTTATATATCACTGATACATATATGACTAAAAGAATAACATCCCTTAAACATCAAATAGTGAAAAATATAAGGAGTGTTGTTGAAAACACATACATATATCCAATGATAGCAAGAGTAATCAAATAACGATTCACATAAAAGAATGAAACTAGATCATAGATAATAGTACCATATGCTCTGTAAATCATTCCCGATATCAATCGCATTCGAATTCCTTTTTCCAACTTAGAGATACTTTCATATCAAGGCAATAGTGCACATCTCATAAAAGCTTTCTTCGTTAGAATTTGGAATAATGGCCCAATCTTTATAAAAAAATATACTGGAAGCACAATAGTGCAACTTCCAGGTTTGAGTCTTATACAAAAACTGAGGACCCTTTCTAAATACATGAAAGGGTCTATAAATACTAATTAAACTAACTAACTACAAAAATAAAATGTTATTTAATTGGTACAACTAAATCTTGAATATCTTCTCCACAATAGGTTTGTTGGTAGTCGGTAGCATGATTCATCATTTTGGCTATTATCCCTTTGATCTGAGTTGGAAGATTGCAAGCATTGGTTCCAATTCTGGAGGGCGGCTCAGACGAGAATGGCGCTAAGCTGAGTATGTGGCATCATGTATTTCGGGAATGATAAAACCAATCGCATCAGTTAAACACTTGAGGGCGGCCCTTTGACTATATGGTTTTATGAATAAAAACCAATAGGAATCCCAAGTTAAACTTTGGATGCCTGAGATTAACCTTCCATTCTTTTCCAACTCTTGATTGCATGCTTGCTCCAATGTCTTAGCTGACATAAATTTACCTAGGGTACATTGTGAAATCATATAAGACAGATAGAGAGTGTTATTGATTAACTCAATTAAGTTACTTGTAGATAATCTACATCTGGAAACCTCTCTCTTTGCTTTCATCAGCTGTGACTGCCATTCTAAGAACAGGATCTCCTTGTGTGATTCTAGGATTTTGGGTAGATTTGTTGCCTTCCCCTCATTGGTGTCTTGCCAGGCAAGAAAATTTGTCAGGGTCTCGTCAGCCTGTTCCAACTGCTGTCTAGCATCAATTGATTTTTCAACTATTGATGTCGTTATATCACAAAGGGGCTCAACCAGAGAAATGTTATGACATAACAGTCTTAACTGTGTGGAAGACTCTTGAACTTCTCTACTTGAAGTGACAGCTGAGCGATTTTCTCATCTTTCATTTTCGCCATTAGTTCATTCATCGTCTTTAACCTGGCCAATGCTTCTAATAGTTCTTTCTACTTTTGTATTGCGCTTGAGTCTATTCTCTGTTTTTCTTCAAGAAACTATTTATTCAATTGATTATTTAATTGCTGCTGCGTTGATAATTGTTGTTCCAGCTGTTCAACTTTCTGTTGTGCTTCAGACAGCTGTGTTTGCAACAAAATAATTGCTTGGTCCTTTTCTTTAAGTATATTACTCACTTCCAATGCCTTGTCCGTAGTGGCTGCTGAATAAGCTCCGGCATACTGAGAAAGCTTCGTTAGGTCATCAGAAGGATCAAACTCTTATTTCCAAACTACATTAGTTGTCTCTGTTTGCTCTGGAAACAGGGAAGGTTGATCAAGTCTTCTCCTTTTCCGCTGTCTTTTCACTACAACCCTGTGTTTTGGACTGTAAAAGACATCTAATGGAGGTATGTCCTCCACCTGCAAAATGATTTGATCAGAGGGATCTTTTGGAATTATTTCTAAATCCATGCTAGGGGGTAGGCCGCTGGTTCCTTCATTCGGAACCTTTGTTGACGTTGTATCCTATGTATCTATTACTTTGGGTGTATCGACACTTTTTGGACCTTCCAGATTTCTTATATTGGAGTCAAATTGCTACCATTCTTGGAGTAGTTTAGGATCAATCTGGGTATCCACATTGACATTTTCGCTGCCTTTATCCTGCTCCCTTTTCTGCTCTTCCTCATGCTCTTTCTCCTGTACTTTTTCCTGTACTTTTTCTTGTTCTTTCTCCTACTCTTTCTCTTTATCTTTCTCAAGAATCTTTGATGCATCAGGAGGTTTGTCAATGAGTTGTTATTCAGGCTCACTTGATTGTGTTGTCGAGGCAGTAGCTAATAAGTCCAGAGGTAGAGTTTGCAACCTCTGTTCTCTGAGCTTATTGAATTCTACTAGCCCTTCATCGTTATATCTCATTTTGGCTAGTGCTTGCACCTGGAATAATGACTCTGCTGAAGAAAATAAGTCATCAAAATCATCTTCCTTATGATCAAACCTTGTGAGTTTGGCCTGTTCAAGCACATTGTAGACAACTTTCCTTGGGTCGAATCGCCTATTAGGAATGGTTGCAAGGTTTAGCATGTTTATTTTCTCTGCTTCCTTCTCTGCATGCTTGTAGTCGTGCAAAGTATAAACACCACATCTCAAAGGAAAAGTAGGCCAAGCCTGCTTCTTTGAAATCCTCAGAGTCTTGGATGTTCCTGCGGCCATAATTTGATAGGCTAATTCTCGGGCTAATAGCTTGTCAGGTATGTACAGAGGAAGGACATGAGGCCTTGCGAGGCTACCAAAAACCCTTATGTATGTGAACTTATCCTCCCCAAACCAGTTTCCTAGAGCGGTTAGGTCAATCTCTGCTTGTGAAGAAATATTTGGGGCAGGCTTGTCAAAAATGGCACGGTAAATAGGCAACATAAAACCGTTACAAATTTGATATAGGTGGTCCTTATAGTGTGCTTTCCACAGCTTTTGGTGATAAATGTGAATTGGCATGGGGTCTTGTGGAGTCCATCTCCACCCTAGTACAGGAAATTCAGAGTTGAAACAAAGAGTATCTAAAATATAAGCACTAAAATAAAACGGAGGAATAGACCTATCGGTCACGCGAGTTTTATTTCTAAATTCAAGAATTGCAGTGGCTAGTTTATCTGACAATATATTTCACCAATCCATTATCTCACTCTTAACTGCTGCTTCCATTAAAGGAACCATTTCAATAGTGAATTTTGCAGAATCATGTAATCCCCAAATCCTACACATCATTGCCCCGGCGTAACAGTAAGGAGAACATAATGAATCTATAGAGTACTTACCTAAAGATTCATGTTTGTGCCTTGCGGGGTTCTGTCTCCATTCCTGAATTGGGGCTGATTCAGTTTCATTCTCACTTGTGAACTTCCCAAGAAATGCTTTATTGTATTTCTTTTGCAGTTCAGGCAAGTGATACATTTTTCTTAAATCGTCAGGTTGGAATGAGCTGAAGACTCTTCCGTCGACTGTGCATAATGTTTTATTCACAATAGGGATTTCCTCTACTGCCCATCACACTAAATCTGTATACGGAAGAATTTTTTCTCGAGCTGCTATTCGGTGTAGATATGAGTCGGCTAAGTCCTTCAGGGAAGCCTCTGATTTTCTAGTTGAATCTGCAGTAGCTTACACCGATACCGTTTCAGGCTCTTCAACTTCAATTAGATTATATATGCTTTGCCAGCTTGTGTTTCCAAGGCCAAGACATGTAGTGTCTGAAATCAATCCCTTCTTTCTTGGTCCTAGATCAATGGTAGATTGACCTGTTACTGCGGGAGCTGATGATGCCGCAAATCTCTTGGATTTCTTTCCCATTTGGCTTGAACTTGTTGTTTTGGTGGAGCTCTGTGCAAGGAATAAAATGAACGTAATACAGAGAATAGGTGGTGCGAGCCAATATGAAAGAGTTATATCAATTAACGAATGATGAAAGATTAAAATAATACTACCGCTGATACAATCTCAGGGGAGATCTCGGCATAACTGCTTCATTAATTGGCCACTTTAACCTGTTAATCATTTTAAATACCCATCATATCATTTATATGCTGAATGATTCATTCAAGCGTGGCTTGAGTTTTTTGGCGGATAATCACAAGTAAATTGCTATCGGGAATGGGAAGGATTTTAATAATAATCTAAAATAATGCATGCAAGCCTTTTCAATCTATTTCGAAACTTGTGCCTTGCTTTATCGGATCGCAATCAGAGAAATTCTTGGGTAGTAATATTTATGTCATTGCAAACTTCCCGATCCCCGATGGCGATACACCTTATCGCATCGGGAGGTTTTAAAGGTGTCTTACCATGTGGTGCGCTACATCCCCCGATTGCCGATAGCGATATCGCATCGAAGAAATAGTGGGAGGGCATTTTGTTATACTTGCTTGCCTTTCCTGATAACCGATAGTTATTCACTTTTCGGATTAGGGTAAACCAATGGGTCTTTGCATTATGTATTCCTTGTTGTTGCGATATGCGATCTTGCGATCACTTTATCGCAATAATAAAGAATTATATATTTATTTCATAAGATCGATTCATATTTGTTCAAAAGGTTTATAATATATCGTTTCCTTTGGACCTTTTGATGAAGGATGAGTTGATACCAATTTTATTCACACATCTATATTTAAAAGGGACCCATTTCATATGACAGTTAAAAATAAAAATTATAGGAAATGGGGGGTTGTTGTACAGCACAACAGGTTCCAAGATTGGGTTTTCATCTTCCTCTAGGTCCTTTGTCAATGGTTTGTTAAAATAGGTTTCTTCTTCCTCTTCTTCAGTAGGAACTTCCAACTCTTGAGCTAGAAGTTGTTCTCCAATTGAAGATAGGAAAATTACTCCTTTTGTTTGGGATATGGGATCTTGTTCTTCTATTATGGCTTCTGTTGATGAAGTTGGTGAATCTCTAGGTTGGATTTCAGATTTTAATACCTCAAGGAGTTTGTGTTTTCCTGCTATGGATGGAATTCGAGTTTGTCTGGGTGGTGTGTCGCTACGAGGTTGTGATGGGGTGAGTGATGTTGTTGGAATTAGAATCTTATCTCTACCTACAAATCTACCCCTAGAATCTCTTTCCCTATGGATATCATGTTTTTGTTTTTGGTGTATGTTGTTTTCTTTCTTTTTTCTTTTTATTAAAATGAAAAAGACTAAGACTTCTATTTACACTTCCTAGGAAATGGCGCCAAAATGTTTTTCAATTTAATTGTCTTAAATTGTTACATAAATTATTAAACGTAATTGGTAAGCTTGTGAAGTGCAAGTGAAATATATATGTTAGAAGTCATTTTTATTAAATCAGATTATTAATGTGCATGATTGAGTTATTGAAATTTGTTTCTAAGGATGTAATTTATTCCTATCTTACTCTTCAAAGAAAATAGATTTAACACATTAAATATTCCTACTCATTTCTAATGAAATTAAAAATTCTCTTCACACTTTCAAAATGAAACTTTAAGCAAACTCACACTATCTTATTAAGAAAACTTAACCGATCTTTTGCAACAAAAATTTAATCTCTAAAAGTAGAATTGTTCATCTAACAGTCTAGCAATCCTTTTCATAAAAACCAAAATGAAATTAACTTCTATTCAAAATGAAAACCACACATTTACTTATTATCAATCACTCATTCTTTGAAATAAAAACCATAAAGAAATCACACATAATTTGAAATGAAATACTGTAAAATGAAACTATTAGGAAATCTATCAAGCTCTAAAATGAAACACTCTGAAATCGTAAGGAAATCTATGAAAAATGATTACACTATCATTAGCATCATTCTAAATCAAATTAAGAAAGGGATTCATTAATGAAATATTTCTATCACTATTTGATTGAAATAAAGACTGCAAAACGATTCTAAAATGTATGAATAACTTCAATAAACGACAAAGAAAAGTTATGAAAAATACAAAACCTTCACTATTTGCAGGGGCCCTCCACAAACAGGCGGTCATAGAACTTCAACTGAACAGTCAGCTATGCATCAAAAATTCAAAGGACTTTCTTCCTTTAACAGAGTGAAAACAAAGTGTTAGAACATTACTATCGCATACATAAAAATTAACCTTTTGTTCATGTTTGCTGCATGGTATTTATAAAATCCCGTGTCAATAACTGTTCGAGGATTTTACACCTACCTCAGCTAACAGAGCTCTAAATCAAGCTTCTAACAAATATCACAATATCATTTCTCACAATTTTCTATTTGGCAAAGAAAATCATGAAGCATGGGAATTTTGGATTCTCGCTCGCCTGTTCAACAACAAGTTGACTTTTCCCTTTGACCACACAATCAAACAATCCTTTGATGATCTAATTCAAATGAATAGGAGGAAATCATTAAAGGGATCAATCTGTACTTATCCATACCTTTCTTCTCTTAGCTGGCAACTCTGATCCTGGTAAACCATGGAATTGGCTACACAAACATAAATTAGCTATAGAATCATGTGAATTCAAAAGCTAATACAAATATTAACTCAATAATAAGGAACGTTATTACATGTGAAAGATAATAAAATTAAATACCTTATCATGTCAAAAACCTTATAGTTTTATGCTTATTGAGTTGATGATGATGGTTAAGGAAAGGAAAAATAGGTAAGGGAGAGTGTCAAAATGAAGCAATCGTGAGGCTCAACGCCTAGGTTACCAAAATAAGCTATTTTATGGATTCAATCCATTATGAGTTTTTTCAGGGTTATTACATTTGGTATATGAAACTTGTCCCTATAGAGTAATAAGCCATCTTCCATTAACCAGTGCACTTCTCCTATTCCCCCCTTGGGTTCTTGCTTCATGTGTTCAGTCAGATATTAGAAGTGCTCATCACCTTTCAATGCTTGTTTGATTCTTTATTTTATGTTTGACTTAGAGACATTGATCATTTCCATATGTATGATTTCCATGCTCTGATGAGCACAACTACTACTCAGTGTTCCTTTCCCTTATCATGCTTGATCTCAAAATTGAACACACTAATAGGTTCCATTCACTTATCTTTTATAGAATTCACTCAAGGTTGATCAAATAGGTACTTCAAGCCACTATGATTTGTTAATAATTATAATATCCTCTCAAGTAAGTAGTGTCTCCACACTTTTAAATATTGTTCATTAGTTGCAAGCTCTAAATTAAATGTTATATAATTATTCTAATTCTCATTCAACTTCTTAGATTTGTCATTGGTCACATGTCCTTCATACATGAGAACTCCATGGAGTCCTTCCTTCAAAGCATCTATACAAATTAAGAAAACCTTATCTGGATCTCCAAAATTTAATATGGTGGAATTTGTTAGAATATGCTATAGTCATTCAAAATTCACTACACACTCAAATGTCCATTTAAGATTTACCCCTTTATTTTCCAACAAAGTGACTGGCTTTTCAATCCTTGAAAAACCTTTAATAAAACTTCTATAACATCCTACAAATATCATAAAGGATTTTATTTATGCTACATTTTGAGGGACATGCGATTATGTTATTTCCTTTATCTTCTTGGGGTCTATAGCCACTCCTTCCAAAAATTACCAGCCTCAAATAATGGAACACCCCCTCCTCCCAGGTCTACCCAAGCAACTGACCAGTAGGGGTAAAAATGAGACAGGGGGAGGCTACTATAAGGGATTCAATTTCCTTACTCACCTTAAGGAAATGGAATCGATGAAACACCTTAAACAAACCCGTCCACATCAACAACAACACCCTCAAAAGACATGTCAACCACTAAGACATCCTATCCCTGAGTTCCACTGATGATTTAAGCCTCTTAATCCCTAGTCGCTCTCATGCTATAGGAAAAATAGGGACCAGAAGCCAAAGTCACTCTCACAATCCTATTGTTGGGTTATGTTATATTCTTTCCATGACTAGCGGACCCTATATTATATGGGCAGACCTACCTATGGTTTTGTGCATGGATTTCAAACATGGTTTTGGGTGCGATGGTTTTCGATCCATGGTATTTTGTATATCTAGTCAAGGGAACTATGGTTATTCTCTAATCTAGGGTTAATGGATTGGGGTTTATGGATGCTTCAACATGTATATATATGTATTGTAACATTGAAAGGAACATAATGAAAAATCAAAATGGTAGTCTTAGTTTTGGGATCCAGGGCAAAATCTCAGTGTATATTTGTTTTATGTGTTATGCTCTCACCATTGTTTATTTTATGTTTTTAGAATTCATATGCAGGTAATTTCTATACGGGGTTAAAACCTACACCTATGTGCCAACGTCCCTGGACTCTTTTCAACAAACTTGTGCTAGTGTCTCTACGATTTAAGCCACTTTTCTAGCCCAGAATATCAGTCTCTTCCTAGAACTTGTTATAACCTTCAGTATCCATCAAAGACATGATGACAAGATAAACAAATCAAAAATCAACCTCAAGACTAAGCCTAAGCATCCCCATCTGGGACTGACATTCTATCAAATAGTTGTCATCAATGCAACCTATAGGTCCAAGACACAAGAAAAGTCATAAATAACTGGAAGAATTTATGAAACATACTATGAAGGATCACCACCTTCTCCATTGAACTATTATATCATCAATTAGGTATTTCATCGATCTGTTTAGCAATTACAAGTAAATACATGAAATAACCATGACATTAACTTGTCATATAGCCATGCTTAGAACTAGCATAAAATCATATAAATATCAGAGATATGAGAGCAATTAAATCCACATATAAACCAGTGAAGAATTAAGAGAACTTGGCTTTTATTAATCATAGGAAAATAGAACCAGGTTCGAGACTTCCACGTACCACTCAATCATAAACATGGCTAAACCAAATCTCTCTTTCAGCAAGTCACCCCAGTGCCATATTCCAAGCATGAATGTGGGATCTCATAGAAAAAACAATCCATGAACAACTAAGGGAATCGACAGGTTAAACCACCTCCACCCTCATCAAACTGTGATCAAACTAAAACCAGTGCTTTGATCAAAATCGAACCGAACTTGGAACGCCATCCGGAATCCATCACTATCCTTGAGGATTTTTCTATCTCCTTGTCTGTCAGGCTTTACTGCATCCTGGATCACTAGGTCCTACATGAGACCACTCTCTCATGCTTTACTGTAATCCAAACCCGGATCACTAGGCCCTAAACAAAGGTTTCTCCCTTAGGCTTTACTATGTATCCCGCCAAAACCAGTGAAGGGATTCCTAGGCCTTTGGGAATGAAACTTGAGACAACCTTTGCCCCGAATTCCAAAATCCATCTAGCATACCAAAGCTCAAAACTGAGATAAACATCCAAACATACCATGGAATACGGAAAAAGGAAAGGTTAGGCTGAAATCCACTATCATAACTGGGTATAACCATGCCACTGACTACAAGAGAAACATACACCAACATGTAAAGTCATGCATGTCCAAACTAGCTAGGAAATCACAGATGCAAAAGGTTACCTACAAGTATTCTTGCTAAAGCTAATTGATATTGCTTTTCCTTCCTTTCCTTTCTGCTTACTTTTGCTTCCTTGATCCAAAGCTAGAGTGCTCCAAGAAAAATCTCAGTGACCAAGACTGTGAGAGAGAGAGAGAATAATGAGAGAGCTCCAAACATGAACCGAAAAAAGGTTACAAACTCATCCTCAGAATCCTTTTTATGCATGAGGCCTCTATTTTCTTCATTTTCCATTATTTTCCTTCAATTTCATCCTCACATGCAACCTATAACCTTTTTCCTTCCTTTTCTCCTAATCTCTTTATTTTCATAAATAAATGTGCCAAAAATGCATTTTTTGGGTTAGGGGGCCTTGACCCAGGTTCGGAGTTAGTTGCACCAACCAAAAAACCCTACATTACTGGCCCTATTAGGAACAACCCATGTAGTGTAGGCTACAATTTCACCCGAAGCAGTATGGGGGGATGCCAGAACCAAGTTTCTGCATCCAGAGACTAGTGTGATGTCTTCTAGTGCCTTGGGTCTGCCTTCACGCAGATCGATAAACTCCTAGGGCTCAATACTGTAACTCTGTTAAAGTGGCCTTTAGACCTTCGCAAAGTGTCTAGTCAATTTAATGTCTTAAATTTCTCTACATAAATTATCAATCCGGGTATCGTAAACTGATGAAGTGTGGTGCACTATATGTGCTTAGTTAACCTTTCTCTTACTTCGT